>JAKSZP010000435.1:0-79326 GCA_022478985.1 Massospora cicadina | reverse complement strand
TTTTTGGGGTTTTGGGCCCCAAAGGCTCGGAGAAGTTGGAGTGGGCCGGCGGGACCAGTGTTGGGATGGGAGTGTAGGAGCAGTGACGGCTGCAATCCAGGTGCCTAGGATCTTGGCATGGGCTTTGAAGTCAAGTAGGCCCATGCCACCATGATGATGAGGGCCAAACATGACCTCTAGCCGTACTGGTGGAGGGCGGCCTGACCAAAGCCAACCTTGTAGCAAAGCATACAGGGATTTGAAGAAGCTTGGGGAGAAGGGGATGCATGGGCTCCAAACCAGACTTTTGGATAGGAGCATAGAGTTGGCAAAAGAACAACCCTGCCAGTGAGGGTAGTAGGGTGGGCTGAGAGAGAGGATTCGCTTCGTCACGTTGTCCAGTATATGGCCCTCCATTACTGCTGACACGTATCCTCCTGCCTCCAACCACACGCCCAGATGGCGTACCGGTCCTATGGTAGGTCATGGCACAAAGGGGAGCACCAGTGGAGCGGTGTGTTTTGAGTTAGTAAGGCGTGGACTTGGGCGAGCAGCTGGGCTGGGTTGGGAACTACTTGCTGGGGTAGCGCAGTTCTGAAAACCAAGGAGGATGATTTCAGTTTTGGAGGCGTTTAGTGGCGCGTTGCTTACCCGGGAATATTCCTGGATGAGGGCTTCAAGCGCGTGCATCTTTATTATTAGGACACCCCCACCACGCAATCGTATCTGCAAATGCCATAATCTTGACTGGGGTTTGGCCTGGCACATGGACCCCAGTGAGTTGGGCATTCACATTTCGCAGTAGTGGGTCAAGGCTGAGAGTTGTATAAGAGTGGGCTCAGGGGGTCCCCTTGTCGCAGGCCCCTTTGAGGATGGACTACATCCGTTAGGAAACCTGCCGCGCACAGCCATTGTTGCAGATTCCGTGAGCAGCATCACCCAGTTAATGAAGCGGGGAGGTAGGTGGAATTGTTGGAGGCAGGCCCTAGGTATTCCCAGTTTACTCTATCATAGGCCTTTTGTTGGTCCAAGAATACAAGTGCCCCAGAGGCTGTGGACTGACACACATTAGCCACAGAGTGCACGTTATCCCAAATTGACCTTCTGGGGATGAAACCGAATTGTTCTGGAGAGATGGTGGCAGATGCTACAGTCCCTAAATGGTTAGCCATGATTTTTGTTAAAATTTTTGGTGTCTGTGTTTGTTAGAGAAATGGGGGCAGTTGGCTAAGTCTAGCCTATCCCCTTTCTTGAAGAGTGTGACTGTAAAAGCCTCATATCCTCCTGGTAGGAGGCGCATTTCCAACAGGCTTTGGTTGAGTGAGGCTAGCAGCAATGGGGATATATATTTAAAATATTTTTTGTAGAACTCATATGGAATGCCATCTGGGCCTGGGCATTTTCAGTTTGGCGCACCACAAATGGTAGTCCATAATCCATTCGGAGTAATTAAATTCATTATTTCTGGGTATCAGAAAATGGTGTGGATATGAGCTCTGTTGAGAAATTCCGCCATTTCAGCTGGCTGAATTGGTTCAGCTCAGTATAACTCAGAGTAATATCTTTGCGTTTTGATTGCCACTTCGGCCAGTGTGTCCACGATAGAATTATCCAATCTTCGCACTCAGGGCGCAGGCCACGCTCTGGCGTGGTGCAAAAAAATTTTGAAAAAG
The DNA here is from genome assembly GCA_022478985.1 of Massospora cicadina. NCBI lineage: Eukaryota > Fungi > Entomophthoromycota > Entomophthoromycetes > Entomophthorales > Entomophthoraceae > Massospora > Massospora cicadina. Next base: position 77,674 of record JAKSZP010000435.1, on the reverse strand, counting down.
TATGCGGTGCACTTGTCACCTTTAGTGATGCATGTGGCCCTGTATTGGACACAAACCCCGGATGTTTGTGTTGCCTTTCGTGCATTGAGGTGGGCTGCTGCCTCCACCCACTTCTGGCCCCATGCAGGCCATATCCTGAGGCTGGAATGTTGGACTCAAGTGGGCCAATTCTGCCAGCGCACATGATATAACCGCCGATGCGGCTCGTGAGCATCTGGATGAGAGATGGCAATAGTGGCGGATGGTGTCATCTTTGAAAGTTGCCCATGTGGAAATGGGGTCCACGCAAAACAGTGCAACAAATGATTTTGCCAAAGTTGCCTCTTCCACCCATATAGAAAATCCTGGCGACGCTAGCTCTGGGGGGCGGATTTTGCACCAATGTGGGGCCTTTGCAACTGTGATGGGTAAGTGGTATGTTATCGAGACCAGTCGGTGGTCGGAGAATTCTATTTTCGTTGTTTTGAAGTGGGAGATGTGGGGTTGGAATTTCGCCGGCGCTAGAATAAGGTCAATGCGGGTCATGGACCTTAATTGGCCATTGTGGATATGGGGATGTGTCATGTTTTCGAGCAGTGGGGCATGTCACGGCAGCGCATCCATTAACCCAAGGGTGGCTTTTAGAATGCGTAGTTCTACGTGACCCTGTGGGGCATGGGGTGAGGGCATCCACCGGTCCGTTGGTGAGGTTAGCCAACAGTTCATGTCGCCAATTAGGAAAGAATCAGGGGGTAGCGGGAGGGATTTGACTGACGAGAAAAATTCCCGACGCTCTTGTGCACCGTTTGGGGTGTAAATGTTGACAATTGTGTGTGCAACATCAGCCCATGAGAAGGTGACAATGAGCACTCGGTCATTTAGGAATGTTTCTGAAGATGTAAATTTGAAAAAATTGTTTTTCTGAATTAGCACCCCACAGTGCTTTGACCAAAAGGATAGGGATGGTAGGAGCATTGTTTTCCAAGCATCCTCGGAACCTTGTGGACAGTGGGTTTCCTGGATGGCCAGGATATCCACGGGTAAATTATTTTGTAAAAAACTCAGTTTCCTAGCCCAGGATAGGGAGGCCTTGAGTCCAGCGATATTCAGCATCCCTAGAGTGAAGGTTTCCCCCATCGCACCTTAGGTGCGGGGGTGGGCCCCCTGGCCCACCAGCCTCTTCCAGGTCCCCACGGGCTTTCACAGCAGCGCGGGTATTAGCAGCAACGCTATCAGGTTTTTGTTAATTTTTGCGGAAAGAGTTGCGTTGGCTTTGGCCTTTGCTTTTTGTTTTCCCGACGTTGGACGAATTTTTTGCGGTGCGGATAAGTTTGGTGCACCATCGAGTGGGGCAAAAAAAAAAATTTTTGGTTGGGATAGGTCCCAAGTTGGTTTCAACTGGGGCTTGGGTGCAGCGATTGGGTGAGATCAAATCTCCCATCGGATCCTCAGATTGAGTGGCCCATTCAGCTTGGGCCTCCCAATCTGATTGGGTGATGGATTCCCAAGTTGCTTCTGCCGCGAAGGTCTCCATGTCCTCCTGGCGTTGTGAGTGTGGGATGGTGGTGGTGACCTTGGCCGCTTCCTTGGCTGCAGTCCTACAGGCCTGCTTGGCCTTCTTCCACTCCTGCGGGGAGATGGGCTTTACCAATAGGTAGCAGCCTTGTGCTCCCCACGGGAAAGCCTCTTTGGTGCTTGTGGTTGGTTTGTAGTGCGCCTCTCCGCTGGCCATGGCCGCCGAGGGGTGCTCTTGGAATGTAACGCCCTCTTTAATGGGGCACGCATGTGCCTTATGGCTGAACGCGTCACAGTGGGTGCAAATGGGGGCGCGCTGTCCACGGTTACCTGGAATGGGTGGGTGGTGTGCCCTGCAATATCAATAAAGGTGGAGTGCGGGATCTGGGTTAGGTCCTTCATGATCTCCTCAGTTGGGGTCAGAACTGCGATGGCTTTGCCGGTGCACAGGTGTGGCATCAGCGTGAAACGTTGCATTTTGAAAGATTGTATTTTGCCATATATGGTGAGACCATCTTTCAGGTGTTGCTCCAAAATGTCACGTTTTACTGTAGTAGGCAAAAAGTCAAATGTGAGGAAAATTTGGTTTGATTTTGTCCATCTGGTGCATTTAGTTTCAATGACCCATTGCCCTTCGGGGAGGTCGACCACTACATGCACCGCTGCAGCCTCGTCTGCTGCTATTTTACTTTCAAAACCTAGGTCCAGCCAACCGCACGACATGGAGTGAGGTGCAACGTACACTGCAGTTGGGAAAATTTTGTGTACATCTTCACAAAATTTTTCCCATAGGGCCGTTTTTTGGATGTCCAGATACACACAGACTCCAAATTCCACCGACGAAAGTGGCTGGGAATGTGGCGTATTGATGTACTGGTTGCATCGTGCTTGCCATATGAGTATCTCTGGGGAAATTGTGACCGCCGGTTTTTTTAGATTTTTTTCTATTCTGCCGGATTCTCCAGGGCGTTTTTGAATGTTAGAGGCTGCGGGCCTTCCGCCTGCTCCTCTTGCCTTGCTTGCCCAACTGCTCCCAGACATGGGCGCAGACTAATCCCCTCTATGAGATTATCAAACTAGATTTAGTCTTGAATTGAATGGGTTGCAAAAGTGTTTGCAACGAGAAGGAAAAGTTTCTCTGACTCAATCATGAGGTTAATTCTGAGCATAATCCTTTAGCCAATGATGACCTCAACTAAGAATGAAATTCTAACAGACACATACCATTAAAACTGGGAAGCACTCTTCTAATTGGGATAAGTCTTATCAGAAGTCAAAGATTGAGGAGGCTCAGGTCATCAAGGAATTGTTTAAATTATTGGAAGATGGATTATTGAAACCTTCTAATAGTGCCTGGGCCTCTACATTTTTAGTGCTAAAGAAGAAAGATGGCTTGCACCAGGTGGTTATGGATTATCATAGGTTAAATGAAGTCACTCATCAATATAGCTATCCTTTATCAAGAATTTGATGATTCCTTCCATCTGCTTTCTGGCTCCACATAATTTCTGCAATGGATTTAGCCAGTGGTCATTGGCAGATCAAGTTGGCTCCCAAAGACTGGGTCAAATGTGCTTTGATTTCTGATGTGGGCTTGAATGAACTAACCCATATGCCTCAAGGGTTGATAAATGCTCCAGCTACTTTTCAGAGGGCCATGGATGGAATGCCCCAAGGTTTAAATTTAATCTGCGTCTTGGTTATTTAGATCATATTACCATGTTTTTGAAGACTTTTACCAAATATTTGGACCAAGCACAAGAAGGTTTTAGCCAAATTTGGAATTCTTTATTAAAGCTCAAACCATCAAAAATGTTCCTTTTTTCAGAGTGAAATAAATTTTTTAGGGCATGAGGTTTAAGATAAGGGATTTAACCCCTACCAGTCAAAAGTAAGGCTATTAGCCAAATGTCTTCTCTGGCCTCTTTGCATGATATATAGATCTTCTTAGGGATGGTCAGGTGATACCAACAATTTATACCTAATTTTGCTGACAGCTGAGCCCTTATTCTATTTATTAAAAAAGGGAGTAACTTTTGAGTGGGGATCTGCCCAGAAGCAAACCTTCAATTCTCTAAACTGCTCTAACTAGAGCGTCTGTTTTGATCTATCCTCACTTTGATAAGCCATTTATTCTGCATAATGATGTAAGTAATGTTGCCATTGGGGCAAACCTGTCTCAGTATGACAATAATCAAATTGACCATCCTATGGCCTACTACAGCAAAACCTTATCTAAGGCTGAGTAAGAATATAGTGTGACTGAATGGAAATGCCTAGCTGTAATTATAGTGATCAAACACTTCTGACCCTTCTTATATGATAACCACTTCTCTGTTGTTACAACCATTATTCTCTAAAATGGTTGCAAAATATGAAGGATCCAGATGGGCAGTTAGCTTGTTGGGCCCTGTGATTACAGAATTACAATTTTAATTGTTTATCACTCAGTTATCAAGCATTAAAATGCTAATGGCCTGTACCAGCTGCCTGTATTGTTTTTAGATCCCCAAAAGAAGGGGCAATTATATGACCTTAATGGCTGACCTGAGCTGTGGGATAAAATGTGAAGCAGACTGAGCCTATATTTAAAGCCATTAACCATAATATCATGATACAAGAGGGATTTTTGTATAAGAAGGCCAACTCTAAATGGTTACCCTTTTTGTATCCAAACTCATGGTTTACTGCTGTATTGAAGGGCAAGGTCAAGTGGGTCATAGTGGCCTAAAAAATATTCATAAGTAGTTGAAATCCAGATATTATGGGATTGATATGTCTGCTTCTATCAAAGAGGCTCTTGATACATGCCTCACCTGTAAAAGCCAGGGAGCCTCCAACCCTGTTTACCAACATCAAGTGATTCCATCACCCAAGGCTTTTGAAGTGGTGAGTATCAATGTTATTAGGCCCTTTCCTCAAGGGTTGCATGGGCACCAGTACATTATTATGGCTGTTGATCATTTAACTAAATGGGTTGAGGCCATATCCATTGCCACTCCCTCTGCTAAGACAACTGCTTTGTTCCTCTACTGGCAAATCTTCATTCAGTATGGGTTTCCCAAGGTTCTTATGTCAGACATTGGGACTAATTTCACCTCAGAACTTCTACAGGAGCTGTTAAATTATTTAATACTGCTCAACAGTTTGTCATTCCCTATCACCCATCAACTAATAGGGCTATTAAGCAGGTCAATGTAACCTTAGTCTCTTTATATAAGAAAATTTGGCCTCTTCTGACCCATTTCAATGGACATTTATTATTTGCATAGTGCTTTGTTTGCTTACCAAATTAGTTGCCATCATGTTAAGATATCACCTTTTAAGCGTATCTATGGATGAGACCCCTCTATTCCCTTGAGTGTCCAGGCAATAGTGGATGAGAGTGTTCTAAAAAATTTCAATTTAGTCATGCAAAATCTGGCCGATGAGATTATTTACCTTCAGGCTCAAGCAATGGAGTCAATTGAAGTAACCACCAAAAAGGAGATCCTTAGGAGTAATCAACATAAGCCCACTTTACCCGAATATCATATTGAAGACTATATTATGTACTATCATTCTTGGCCTGGTGGGTGAATGGATAAATTGGAAGCTAACTGGTTGGGTCCTTATCGATTAACTTTTGGGAGAGGGCTTGAGTACTTGATTGATCATACTGAGACTGGTATCATTGTAAATCGTGTTCATCCTAGGTTTCTGAGGATTCATCCTCCTCCGTGATCAAATCTTGGGGGAAGTGTCAGGATTTTGCCAACTCCTTCCGTCCCAGAATCTATTACCCCAAATATTTTTTTGCTGGTTGCTGGGGGAGTTTAGTGAATTTGTTCTCAACAAGTCTTATAAACACGATTACGCTTATCCCAATCAAGTATTATCAGAAGAGTTGATCTCTCGGAGGTTGAAAAGATTAGATCCAAGGCAAGCCTCTACAAAACCTATGAATATCAAGTTTTTCCGATAATAAAAAATTAAGTCTTTTTCATGAGTTGATAACTAATATTACATATTTAGCTTTTGTTTTTTGGAGAGTCCACCAAAGTAACTTCGAGAGAATACCTGCTATTTTTGAAGTGCAATTCGAAACTTCAAAAGGAGGTTTGTAAGGATTTGGACTGTGGTGCACTTAGGCAGTGTATACCTCGTGTAAATAATACTTGGTGTTTGAATCCGATTTAAATAACAAGTATTAATTTTAAAGATGGAAGCATATGTAGATTTTGCCAATTGCGTTGGAAGCGTGGGCACTTGAACTTGGGCTAATTTAGTTAGAAAGCCTGCTGCATACCTGAGTTAATATAAAAACCGATCTGGATTGGTAGTACGCTAACCCTTTATTTAGCCGCTATTACTAGGCTTTAAAATTTCATACGATGGATATCGGGTTGTTTGACGAGCATTTTGATTTTGGAAGCGATTCGGAATGCGAAGCATTTGACGTTCAACTCTTGGAGGAGAAAAGAAAAGAGCGCGAAGAATTTGTTCGAAGATGTAAAGAGTTCCGGCCCTTTAGAGGAGAGAAGGTATTAAGTGATATTTTCTATTTCAATAAAATTCCTTACGAATTTAAATATTGGATTGATACTTTTAGTTGTAATGGAATCAGTATTTGAAAAAGCATTCGGCTAGTGTTACATTTTAACTTGAGTTAAATAATTTGTCTTGAGTCCGCCTTTGCATTAATTCGAATTACTTTTATTTGATGCTTCTGAAGAAAAATACAATGGGAAAGGCTAGGCTAAGTTGAGATGGATATTGATGGTGGTTTCTAGCTCATCCTATTCCAAATAAAATTAAACTTAGGTTGAGAACTTTTCTAGGCAGCGCCGTGTGTATATTTAAGATTTATTAAACTCCATATCGTTATTTAAAGTAAATGATAAGATGAGAGATGAAAGATTATATCTTAATTGTGTATTTTGAGAAAAACAAGTGGGAATTTGAATTTGATTCCATGTTTGATGACTTAATTTTGGAATTAGTAGTATTTTCTGGCGGATAACAAAACCGTGGCGGATCGTATCCGGGTGAGGAGAAACGCCGGATCCAAGATCAAACATCACATGGAATACCACCACTACCTGCGAATAAATTACTGGTGCGTAGTGGAACTTGGCAGCGATTTTTAAAGGATCTAAGCCAAATCAAAGTCAACCACCCCAAGGAGTTGGTGGAAATTTTTATTTGAGCTCAGCTTCAGCTTGGCGAGTACTCGGAGTCGCTTCGGTTGGTTGAAGGCTGGAAGGTATCCTTCAAGTTGATCTTTGCGCATACTGAAGTTGGCCAAGGGGGCTTCTGAGCCTGGGCAACTCTTCCTCGAGGCCCAAGTGTTCTCGCTCGCTGGGAATTTAAATGGTACGAGCTTTACACTACATCTATGGTATTATTGTTTGTTCAACTAGCTTCACTAACTCACATTCGGAGTTATTTGATTACCAGGCCCAACGACTATCTTGCATGGAAAGAGATGGGCTTAGCCATCAAATAATATTACAATGTGGACGCAAGAAGATGGAGTAGTCGACCCTTACCACCTGTACGCCTCAGCCTAGTCACAGCTTGGCCATCCTTTGTTACCGAATGAGCCATTAGTTGAATCACTCAAAAGGAATATTGAGGTTGCGGATTACATGAGAGCTTGTTTTACGAAAGAGTCCGATGAGCTGATTAAATTCATTAATAACCCATACCCAGTTCATGCGATCTCATCCTCGGAGCTGAAACCCGATACCCATACTTGGCTGCTCTCCACTTTAACAAAACTCAAAATCCATCTTCGGATCCCACATCTGCGATTGAACCTTCAGAGTATGAGTCTACTTCTAGAAATGAAAGATCGGTACTATCCCTTTAAGATAAACATTTTATTTACTCATACGCTCCTTTACTTTGCATTTATTTTTCTCAGGAGATCAACAAAAATGGCGTTAATTTAGCTTTTCAAATCACTCAAATTAGTAATCAATCTTTAATTTGAACTACCATCTAGTACTAAAAAAATCTTTAATTTGAACTTATTGGTCTAGCACAATTAATGAGATGCATCCTTTAATTATAGCGATATGTGAAATTATTTAAAGGTTAGTTTCAAAGATGCTGCACGTGCTGCAAAATCACCTCGCTAGAAATTATTTAGAGGTTGGATTGTAAGTGCAGCATCTAAGCAAAAAATTGATTCTTTTTCCTCACCAAATCAAAGCATGGAAAACTTTTAGCATTGTAATTTTTTGACCAAAAAGTAATTATATATATGCATTGTCCGGGAATCGAACCCGGGTCAGCCGCGTGGGAGGCGGCCATTATACCACTAAACCAACAATGCATTAATTTAATTGTAAGCATAAACTAGTATTACACATTAGTTTTCTTGATACAACAATGATATTAGTTTGAATAATGTTAATTTTATGTAACTTGGGAATATATAATAGAGAAATATGAGAGGGATGGTGACATAGTCAGCCTTATATCTAGTTATCACTATAGATGCATGAGTTTGAATCTATCCTCCACACACACTGGGGTATCAGTCATAAAATCTTATTAATGGAGAATTAAGCTAAATAGCTAGAACATTTACCTTGTCAGATATAATCTAGACCATCCCAAAGAGATTAGAATACTTCTATTGACTGAAGTTTACCTCATGGAGTTTAAATCAAAATTAATTTTAAAACTAGCTAATTTACCCAGCATTGCTTGGGTTAATAATTTATTATACCCATAACCCATCCCTGTTATGCTATGTAAAGCTCAAAGATCAAATTTGATCCAGTTCCTTTAAAACTGAAAAATTATAATCATTTATTTTAGCTTTTATACTAAGAATGTTAAGAAAGTGGAATTACCCAGCGTTGCTCAGTTTTATGAGCTCCACTGACATAGCCTAAAGGCTGTGCCAATACTATGCTTGAGCCACTCAACTAACAGCTTTGCTGTTGCTCTCATGTCTGGTGAGCTGGTTATCCTAAGTTTATTTATTATCTAATTTAAACTCTATATGATTTTTTGTTTAGTTTTGGGCAAGCAAGCTGGTGAATTAATGAATAATATTTGCCAATTCCCACCAACTCACTCAAAATAGATTATCCTATCAGACTTGATAGTTTCAGATTCAATAATATTTGGTAATTTTAACCCACTCACCCAAATTGATTGAGCCTATCAGACTCAAAGGTTTCAGATGTCATTCAGTACATCAGTCAGTTAATATGTTTTATTAAGTAGATTGCAGTTTTGGTAGTTTCTGTTCACTGGTTGGCTTACCTCAGATAGATATATGGGTAGTGAAACATGTTAAAAGCTATTTAATATAAAATACATCTATTAAAGTTATTGTTTATACTGCATCTAAAAACTTATACAAGATATCAATTTTGGCACCAGAGCATTTTATTTTAACTACAAATGTATTTACACACAAAAAACCAGGTACTGTTAAGGACAGTAACCAGTGTAACATAAGGATAATTAACCCTTTATACCAGTAATAGGGCTTATTTTGCAACAAATGAGCACACTGTATTGTCTACTACTTCCAACAGCTAACAGGCTTGTTCCTGGTACTCTTCTTTGGGTAGACTGAACGTAGCTCCCCTCTAAAAAATCCCCCTCCATATGACCATCTTTCTCAGATAAGCTCTTCTCATTACCAGGATTTTATTGATGAAATTTCTGACTACCAAGAAGCACTTATGCCTAGAAAATAGAGGCATAATATCCAATTTAGGTCTGTGAAGCAAATATTTAGGATCAGATTATTTTTATAAAAGTTAATATGCCAATTGCCAATGAAATTCTGGTGGATGGCCATACTTATAATAGGATCCTATTATTGACTATTTTTGCTGGAGTGGATTAAAAGAGTATCAAAGTATTATAAAGGGCGCTAGGGACATTAAGGCCATGGCTTTAATAATTAGTAGATATGAAATGAAGATTACATCAGCAAGTATTAAGTATTTGATTGACCAACATAAATTGTACAAAATAAAGAGCCCCACAGATTATTCATTAATAAAGTATATCTTTTTAGTGAATATATATAAAGAGGTGGGTTGTGGCCTCAATCATTCATAATAATCAATTGATCCCTGTATCTAATATTATTGAGAATAAAAGTTTGAAAAATAATAATAAGATGGTTGGTAAAATTAATTTAATATATAAAGTAAGGAGAAAGTTTTTAAAAATTGGATGCATATATAATTTGTATACTTTAGTTTAATTATTATTGTAATGCTCTAATAACTAGTTTAATATAGTTTTTTGTTGTTTAGATGAATTAAATTTTCCCTATTTTATTGGATGTATCAAGTCTAGCTTTACTAACAGTTGATCTATACTAATAAATTTTCTTTTATATATTAAATAAGTAATCTACGATAACTAAAGACTATTACAGAATAACTCCTCAATCTCATTAGCTTTTTACAACTTTACTCACACTTAATATACAGCAAACTTAATAACAAGTGCATCCAAGCATAGGTTAATCAGAATCTTTGGCTTTAGATTCTTACTTAAACACATGCAGTTTATCTTATATTATATTAAGAATAAAATTGATATTTTCTCACCTTGCTCAACTTAGGGTTGTTGGACCAAGTCCTTAACTATAGAGATTCTCTAAAACGCTTGTAGATCTGCCTGCATATAGTTTTTTATTCTGTTAAAAGCTTATCTATATTTATGTATCTCTTGATAATGTAAACAGGTAAAATTTAGTGGATGATGAGGTAAGGTAAAAATACATTGTTATCTAATCTTTTACCAACTGTATATAATCTTTCCATGCCATAAGTCTAGGTTTCTAAATTTCATTATCAAGATATAAGTTACAGTTTACATTAATGTCATTCAAGAATATCAGATTGGCTGAACAATTATATTCAAAAGAGTCTTTATAAGCCTCATAACCTATTGTATTAGTTTGTACTTAAATTCTTTCTAACTAGGTAGCTTATAGCTATTGATATGTAATTGAAATACTATACTAAAATCTTACTCAAGCATAATATACTAATTGTGATATTATATCAAAGTCAATCTAGTAGACCAAAGATTATCAGAAAATATAAAAACTGATGATAAACTATTTACTGAACTTAACTACAGTTACTGCAGTTATGTATATTTTTTAATAAATTTTAATAACTATAGATTTCAAATTAAAATAGATTCAAACTTACATCATATAAAATAAAATATGCTAGTACTGCATATTTAAAATTATACTAGTACTTGTTGCAAACTATTTTAAGCATGAAGGTGAGCATTTTTATTGATAATAGATGAATTTTTAGCATTGTTTATGTTAATATAAAAAATCTTTAAATTTGTGTTAGCTCTTATATTTTTTAAGATAGCCATCTATAGATATAAATAGTAAATATACTATTTAATCATGTAAATAACCACCAAAAGATTAGAAAGAACCTATAGACTTATTGAATTTGTTAGGATGGAAGTGAGATGAGAGAAAACTGGACTGTAAGCAAGTACCTGAAGCCCCTGACAATAGCTCCAGACTGCATGGTGATAATCTGTCTTGAAGGGTGAATTCATGGTAAATGGACAAGAGGGTTTGAGTGCTATGCTGGGGTAAGAGAGAAGTATGTATGTTTATAGTATTTAGAGGAACAACAATAGTTATTATGATGGGCAAAAGTTTTCATCTTAGTCTTTTTTAAATAGCAACATTGGAAAGGCCTTTTCTAATACCATAATAATTAAAGATACTGTTCATTTCTTAACTAGAATATTAAAATAATAAGTTTTTTAAGATAATTTTTATAGGAAATACAATAAACCTTAATTTAACACCCCACCATTAACAAGATATATATCCTTATGTGGTACTAAAGAGAGGATTACTAAGATAAAAACCTTGGTCTCAAACGCTAATTCTGAATTCAATAATGATATAAAATTATAGGCTAAACAATTCTCCACAGTACCAAAGTCATCTGAGATCCCCACACTATTCTTAAAATTGTTTTGGTAAGCTTCAAAAAAGATACTTCAATTTGACAAGTTTATGATTTAGTGACAGGTTTGATCCCATTTATGACCTTTATTTTCTTACAAACCACCAATTTTGACTTCTTAGATAATTTATTCCAACTAGGGTTGCCCCAGGTATCAGGTTTTTACATTCAATATGGCCCATGATTGATCCACTTATTTGAGATTAGTCAAGGGACCATGATGTGGGTTTTCTAAAATTTATTAAGTCTGCACAGATATTGTATGATTTTTCTTATGTAAAACATTACATATTTTGAGATCATGATATGTTTTGGTGGAGAATGGGTTGCAGAGAGGAGCATGGCAAACAGGGAGGAACATCAGCACTCATCTTTTGACCAGAGTGTGTCTTAGATCTGAAATCTGAGAAAGTAATAGAGCCTTGGGGTTGGAGCCCTTTTTTGACCCATAAGGGTGCATGACCCTGTCCAACTTGATAGCAGGTGCCGCAGGCCTTACATTGTTTTCCCCTATAAGAATAATGGCTATTCTTTTTCAGGGGCTTTGGCCAAGGCATAACTTTTTATATGGGGTGGGGAGTTAAAGGCTGCGAGGGTGGCATCTTTGGGTGAGGGAGGTGATGGTACCTTAGGGTGACCTTATAAAACACTGCAATCACTCCTGACAGTTTGTACATTCCCTGGTAAAATCCTAACAATATTCATAGGATGGGAATCTTTTACAACACTAAAGCTGTAAACTGCTTTTTTATCTTCAGGATTTTATGATCTGATCAAATTAAAATTCAAATGCACTCCACAATATAATAAAATGTACCTCCATGGGCTTCTGTCCTTTGGAGGGGGATAAAGAGGAGGCGTGGTGGGAGGTGTGGAGCTTCCAATTAGTTGGAAAATCCACATGGAATGATCTATTATCTAAGACTTTGCTGATAGGAAATGGTACATATTGTTTAAAGGCCAATTTATAACACGGTACCTGAAGGTGAAGGTTCTTGGTGTTCACCATTAACAAGTCATCTGCTTGATAATCAGAAGCTGCATGGTGTTACCTATCAGAAAACCGCTTAAAGCTGTTAGTATACTTGTTATTGGTTCTCAACCTGTTGGTGCAATTTTATGATATGTGCCAAAAACTTGTCTGCCTCTGGTATATTATGTACTTGAGGCCCAATGGTGAAGGCAGGGTTTTAACCAAGTTAGCGTACATCAGCAAGACCCCTGTCAAGGAATAATGTAGTTATTATAAGAAATTAAGTCTTAGGAAGGTAAGCTGCAGGTATATTGAGAAGCTGTAGCATAACAGCAGAGGTACTGTTCTAAATTTGACATGCTTGTTTAATTTGGTCATTAGATTAGGGTGGTATGCCTTAGATCTACATGATTTGATATTCAGTATGTTGCACACAGTTTCCCAATATCTTGAGGTAAACTGAGGAACTCTTCTAATAGACACCTCCTGTAGCACTCCAAACAGGGAGAATAAATGTGATAGAAACAGCCTTGCCAGGTCTTCAGATGTTGTTGTCATCAAACAATTGATAAAGATGGAGTATCTAATAAAAACAATCTATTATCACCATGTTCATGTCATAGCCCCAAGGTATTAGTAACCCACAATGAAGTTCACCAAGATTAATGTCCAAGGAATCTCAGCTTGTTAAAGGGGGTAGAGGACATGTGCACCGCATATTTTTTTTAAAAATTCTTTGCACCGCGCCAGAGCATGGCCTGAACACAGGTGCAGAGATTGGATGATTCCATTGCAGATATGCTGGCTGAAGTGGCAATCAAAATACAAAAGTATTACTCCAAGTTGTACCGTCTGATCCAATTCAGCCAGCTGAAATGGCAAAATTTCTTGATAGCACTCACATCCGCACCATTTCCTGATACCTGGAATTAATGAATTTGATTACTCCAAACAAACTCTGGTCCGCCATCTGCAGTGCACCAAATCAGAAATGCCCAAGCCCTGATGGCATTCTGTATGAGTTCTATAAGAAGTACTACAAATATCTATCCCCACTGCTGCTAGCCTCCCTTAACCAGAGCCTTCTGGATACGCGCCTTCTACAAGGAGGGCAAGAGGCCTTCACCATCACACTCTTTAAGAAAGGGGATAAGCTAGACCTAGCCAACTGGCGCCCCATTTCTTTAACTAACATGGATACAAAATTTTAACTAAAATCATGGCTAACCGTTTAGGGATTGTAGCATCTGCCACCATCTCCCCAGAACAATTTAGTTTCATACCCAGAAGATCGATTTGGGACAACGTGCACTCTGTGGCTAATGCATGCCAGTCCACGGCCTTTGGGGCACTTGTATTCTTGAACCAACAGAAGGCCTATGATAGAGTAAACTGGGAATACCTCAGGGCCTGCCTCCACCAATTCCGCTTGCCCCCTCACTTCATCAACTGGGTAATGCTGCTTATGGAATCTGCAACAATGGCAGTGCGTGGCCTTGGCTTCCTCACGGAAGTAGTCCGCCCTCAAAAGGGCCTACGCCAAGGGGACCCCCTTAGCCCACTCTTATACAACTTCAGCCTTGACCCACTACTTTGGAACGTGAATGCCCGCCTCACTGAGGTACATGCACTAGGCCAATCCCCAGTCAAGGTGATGGCGTTTGCAGATGATTGTGTGGTCAGGGTGTCTAATAATCAAGATGCATGCGCGCTTGAAGCTCTCATCCAGGAGTACTCTTAGGTAAGTAATGCTGCACTGAACACTTCCAAAACTGAAATCATCCTCCTTGGTTGGTATCAAACCTGCTGGGCCCCTGCGACCAGTGCCCAGCCCAGCCCATCTGCTCACACACGTGCTCGCCTTCCCTGCTCACCCCACACCGCCCCACTGGTGCTCCCCTTCATGCCACGCCCTACCATAGGGCTGGTCCGTCATCTGGGCGTGTGGGTGGAGGCAGGTGGGTATGCCTCAGCAGTAATGGAGAGTCATATTCTAGACAACGTGATGAAGCGCATCGCCTCCCTCAGAGCCCACCCTACTTCCCTTACCAGCAGGGTTGTTTTAGCCAACTCTATGCTCCTCTCCAAAGTCTGGTTTGGAGCCCACACAATCGCCTTCTCCCTGGGTTTCTTCAAATCTATGTGTGCCCTTCTACAAGGGTGGCTATGGTCAGGCCGCCCACCACCAATGCGGCTTGAGGTCATGTTTGGCCCTCGTTGTCATGGTGGCATGGGCCTGCTCGACCTTAAAGCCCATTCTGCCAAGATCCTGGGCACCTGGATTGCAGCCGTCACTGCCCCTACGCTCCCCTCCCAACACTGATCCCGCGTGGCCCACTCCAACTTCTCCCGCGCCCTGGGCCTTAACAATCCATTGCACCCTCACTCCCTGATGAAATATATGGCTTCTCACCCATTGGGCACAGGTCCTCATGGTACTAAAACCCACTACAAATGAATCCTCCTCTCCATGTGGAGCGCAGAGCGGAGAATATGTTCTAATGGACACACAGCCCAGAGAGGCCGCCCCTCTCCTCAGTTCACACAGGAGGTACAGGGGTTACCCATTCAAGATGGCTTGATCCCTACACGGCCCCATTTCATATCCAGGGTGGACTACCTGGACATGATGGACATCCCTTATTCCCTTGAGACCCAGAAGACTATTTGGAAATACGTACACCACTCTCTGTTGCAGCCCCAAGTCTGTTCCCATGTGTGGCGCTGCCTGAGGCGGGTGTATCATACAGCTGAGCGCTCTAACGCTTTAAACTCATCCTGCATCGTGTGTGGCCAGTATGGAACGCTGTTCCACCGCTGGGAGAAGTGCCCTTCCTCTAAAGTGATATGGTGCGAAGTTCAACGTCTGCTTAGCCAGGATCAAACACATCCCTACAGTCTGTCAAGAGATATGTTTGCTATATCCATGGTATCCCCTCTTTCACCCTCCCTCCATGCTCTGGTGGTCGCAATCACCATGTGGACTATCCACACGATTGTCTTGGATGCCATCGCAGGCTCCACCCCCACCCTCCCAGAAGCTGTCCACAGATTTTGGTCCCACTTGGTGGACCACTTCCAGGCGTGGATGTTTGGGTACCTCCCACTGCGTCACTGTCAGCTGGTCTCCTCCTGGTTCCCAGTTTGGTTCAACAAATTGGACCCTTTCCTCCACACGTGTTCAATTGTGGTTACGGCCCCTTTATACGTTCCCTCCTTCCCATAGTGGCGTTCCCGCTGGCAACAAGAGATAGCATCGCTTCTCTGGGGTGCCTTCCCTGTTACCAAGTTTCATTTTCCTTTGAGTTTACATTCAGAAGTGTCCGTCCCCTGGTCAGCCTTCCCCACAATAAATTAAATTAAAGGGGGTAGAGGAGATCATTAAGGACTTTTATAAAAGATTTAGAACTTTCATAAGTTAAGCAGCCCTCATCCCAAACAGACACATCCCTTGTGAGTCCTTTCCAGTCATAACCACATTTGAATAATGATCCTTATTCACGCCTAGATGCCCATAGTGAAGGGATTATGGTATTTTATTATGATGCAGGAACGTAGGCTAGAAGAAAACCAGACTCTATTGCAGAAATTTCACCCTATCCTTTTTAGAAATACCATCCAGAAGGGATTTTACTAGCATCTTTCTTCTCAAGGGGGTATAAATCTTTGAGATTTGTAGAATAGGATGTCAAAGCACCATCCAGGAGAGAACCTTCATTGAAAGGGGATGCTAGGACTGAGTCAGAAGTAGTAAATTTCATTACCAGCTCAGAAGGGGTTACAGAAATACCAGGGAATTTAAAATAATGAAATTTGGGCTTAGATTTAGATTTAGGCTTTCAAGCGGAGAAGTAACCATGCCAACAGATGGATGTGGAGGAGCTATGAACTGCTAATATGAATTAATGCGACTAATTCAGAGCCTATATCCAGAGTGGAACTCATTAGGAAATTGCAGCTCAGTTTATTATGTAAAATATGAGTACCCCTTGAAAAACTCATAAATGAAGTTGAAGCTTAAAAAGATCATGGTGAATCCCGGTCTTCACGTGAGCTAACTTCTAAGGTTTAAGGTAGTAAGAAAATGACTTATGGTGCATCCACACAGCCAATGTATGATTTGAATCCTGTAACAAGTACTGCAAGTGCATCAGAGACCAAGAAACCGCAATTAACTCTTTATAAATAAAGGGCCTAAGCGCACTTTGTGAAACTAAATTCCAAAGAAAAAAGCCATAAAAAGTTCCCTCCCCTCATGTTACTGTAAAAGAACAGCCACAACCGCGGTACCAGAAGCGTCACAAGCCACAATAAAGGGCATATTCTCATCAGCATTGCAAAGAACAGATATGGTGTTGAAATTGTCTTTTATTACAACTAATGCTTTTGTTGACATTCAGGGATCCTTATATAGTTACATTTTTACCAAAGAGAGTGTGAAGGGGCGAGGACAGTTCTGAAATAACTAATAAGAAACTATTAAGAAAAGTGACTAATACTAATAGGTTACACAATTGCTTCTGCATCATTGGAGTAGGCCATGAAAGGATGGCATCCAACTTGTAAGGCGCAATTGCATGACCATCTTTTAGTATCAGGTTTCCTAGTAATTGAACTTCATCTTTGTAAAAATTACACTTTAAAGGCTTAGCAACCATTCCATCCTTTTTTAGTGCTACCAACACAGCTACCAAATACTTATCATGTTGTTCAGAGGTAGGTGAATGTAATAAAATGTCATCTGTGTAAGCAATTGCACAAGAAAACCAGAGATCACCTAGAGCATTATCCTTGTGACACTTCAAAAACAGTTGCGCGTTTTTAAACCCAAATGTCATAACCTTGAGCTGGTATATTACATACTGGGTGCAGCTTGAAGTCAGTCACTCCTGAAAAGTCTTGACTCACACTTAGTGGAAATCATTTATCAATTCAAGTTTGAAGAAAACATTAGACTTTGAGATCTACTGGGAATTTAAGGCTTCCAAGGGAAGGGGATATGGATTAGGGATGTCACATTATTCAAATGTCCATAAGTAGTGCACTTGTATAGGGTATAATCAGGGTTCCATGCAAAAAATAAGGAGAAATCACAAGAGGCTTTCTTGACCATCTGCCACTTCATTACCATATCCTCAATCCAAGTTTTTATGAAAGTTCTTCATTTATCATGTAGGGATAAAAAGGGTAGGTAATTATAAAAAAGTCAACTGTTAACTGGAAACTCATATAAGATTTTGATTGTTTTAGCAACTTAACTGAACCTTCTACATCAAAAACTTACTTTAATGACGTGAGAAAGAGGCAAAGTAGGCAACTCAGGAGTAATATAAGTAAAACGAATATTTTACTGCTGCTGCCACAGCATTACCTGTTACCAATTTAGGGAGACGTCCAATTAATTTCAAAGGGCATTAAAGGTGAAAAATAGCATGTTCCATTCTAAGTCATTAATTACTGACTGGCGGCACCACAACTTACCCCAAAATCACTGGGTATAGTGATTCTGGTGTTGCTGCCAAGTTTGCCACAATTTACACACTTATGGGCAATAAAACAATGGTTTGCGCAGGAGAGTGTAAACATAGGAATACTAGATGCCCTATGACAGATGCGCCAGGGTCTAACTTCCAGATTTGACGCCTGCACAACTTTTAAATCTATGTAGTTCCCTGTGGCTAAAAAGTTCACAAGGGCAGTTAGAATGACCTTGCGCTACCCTACTATGAAAGTAATGGGGAATAAGTAGTATTTGTGGTCAATTTTATTTAACTCTTGAGGGAACAAAGAGTGATGTATAATTTTTGCCTAGAATGCTTCTAACCCTGGTGAATCTGTTTAAAATTGGGTAGGCATAGAAGCCTCCCACATATATGATAAATAAACAGAACCTTGATCTTTATGATCAGATATAATCCAAACGCCAGAAAAGTCCTCATATAATGGATTGACCTTGCAGTGTTCTTCAACCTGGTGAACCAGAGATATGACAAGCAATTATTGCAACTATAACCAAAAAAATTATTCAAGATATCTCTGAAAGGAGGTAGCTTTATAGCGCCATAAGATTCCATGTGAACCAAAAAATTATTTAGTACTATGGGATGGGTTATAGTAGCCATTTACACAGCAACAGAAATTATTTTCTGAAGCACTTGTCTTCAAAATTCTGTAATCCAGATTATATTTTCTAAATTTTGGTTGGGTTGTTTTGTCAGGATGGGAGTAAGCCAAGAGAAAACTGGGCTGTAGGCATGAATATCTGAACGCCTCTGACAGTAGCTCCAGACTGCATGGCAACAATCTATCTTGGATACTAGTGGTAGATAAATGAGAGGGTTTAGATGTCCTTCTGAGTTAAGAGATGGAAGGATGTTCTTAGTATTTGAGGAACAACTATGGTTAATGAGCTTGTCAAAAGTTTAGCCATAATTTTCTCTTTAAGAAGAATCATCTGGTATGTTTTTTCTACTACCATAATATTTAAGGTACTGTTTGTTACTTTATAAATAAGTGAGGCCAAAAATATCAATATATTCATATTGGGAAAATATATTAACAATATATCAGCACCCCACCATCAGCAGGGTGCTGATCATTATAAGTTAGTAGGGAATGTGATTAATAAAGCTGAAAACTTTGGGCTCAAATGCTGATTTAAATTCAATAGTGACAAATTATATTACTTCTACTTAATCTCCATAGTAGAAAAAATGGATGATATTTCCGCATTATTCTTGGACTGTTTTGGTAAGTTTAAAAAGCCTTAATTTATTTTGACAGTTCCAGAATTTTATGATTGATTTGATCCCCATTGACAACCTTTTTTCTGACTTTTACCCAATTTGACTTCTTAGATAATTTATTCTCACCCAGGGTTGCCCCAGGTATCAAATCTTTACATTTACAATGGCCCCTGACTGAGCAACCTTTTTGAGATTGGTCAGGGGACCATGATGTGGGTTTTCTAAATTTTTAAGTCTGCACAGCTGTTGTTTTATTTTCCCTATATAAAAAATTGCATATTTTGAGATCATGATGGGTTTTGGTGAGACTGGGTTGCAGAGAGGCACATGGCAAACAATTTGGGGCAGCAGCTACCCATCTTTTATAAGGTGTGTTCCCTAGATTGTAAATATGAGTAAGTATTAGAGCCTTGTGGTTGGAGCTCTTTTGACCTATAAGGGTGCATGACCCTGTTTAAACTAATAGCAGGTGCCGTGGGCCTTTTAGAATTGGCCAAACAAACTTAGAAACTACCTTTTACAGTGATTAAGTCTAGTTGTAAGAAATTACAACTGATATTTTCATATTATCTTTTAATGATTAATTGTATGATATAGTTATATAAGATTTGGTATAGAGCCTCAGCTAGTGGTTATAGTTCAGTTTTTACAGACTTTAGTTTTGCAAAGCATCTCAGTGTTATTTATTTTATTTTATTTAGATACATAATATGTGACTCTTATATCCTGATCTAAGTACCTTTAAATATAAAACAGATTTGGCAAAATCATTTGATATAGTAAAATAAAGTTTTATTATATTATAACTGACAAAAACTTTTCTTTCTCATTGCAACCATTAATTGCAACTGATTTGATTTAAGACTGTTAAGTTTTGATAACCAACACGAGGAGATAAGTGTGAACCCACCGTTGGGTAAAGGTTGGGTAGCGTAGTAAAAGGTACAGGGTTAGTCTTTGCACCATTCAA
Source organism: Massospora cicadina (assembly GCA_022478985.1). NCBI lineage: Eukaryota > Fungi > Entomophthoromycota > Entomophthoromycetes > Entomophthorales > Entomophthoraceae > Massospora > Massospora cicadina. The sequence goes on along the minus strand of JAKSZP010000435.1, from coordinate 57,502 downwards.
AGTTCAAAAATGCCCCAGTGACACCAGTGGCTAAGATAAAACAAAGAAAACAGTGGTGAATAGAGTTGGAGATTATAGCTTGGCAAGAAAAATGCAACCAGTAAATCAAAACTCTGCATTCCCAGCACCTGTCATCTGTGGAGCATGAGATTCAAGTTTTTCTGGATATCAACTTTATTGAGATTTCAATATGACTGGATGATAAGCTAGTGTTCCGGCAGATTGTAATTTAAATATATGAAGTGAGCTCTGAGGGCGAGTAATAGTTAAAACAATGCAAGGTGAATTGACTGAATCAATTAGGGTTCAGTAATCAAGGAAATTCCGTTGAAGCCTCAATGATTAAACAAACTCTACATTGATAGCAAATAGAGATTGACTAAGCAAAATGTGTTGATTTGTTGAAGAATACTGAGGGTTAAGGGTTGAGTGGGAGAGAGAAGTTGGGAGGTTGTTAGAAGAAGAAAAGAGAGGATGAAAGAAGAAGGGAATAGGAGTAATTAGAGAGTGAAAGCAGAGAGGGTCTGCTGGTTGAATCATATTAAATAACGTAGCATAGCTGGGGCAATTGCCTCATATCTTATATAAGTTCATTATGTTATCTGGGAGAGCCAACAATCTCCATATTGTTTGGATGTTGCTCAGTGGGCTAAACCCAGTGCAACTCGCTCAGCGGAAACAAGTCATATCCGCCAAAAGTTAACATTGGTGCTCACTACAGGGGTCCCATTGATCAACTATTAACATCTTCATCATTGCACCTATGGCGCAACAAGCTCGCTTTGATGGGGTACTACCTTAGTTATCAAATTATCTCAATATGGGGAGCTGAAGCTTGCGTTGTATACCTTACTCCAGGCGCAAAAAGTGCTTTTTCAGAACAAACATATTATTGAGCAGCTCGACCATGCCTTTCGCCAACTGCAATTGGTAGGTGACCTCACCAATCAACTTGCCAACCTCTTGAGCAGCACGATGGAGCAGCTAGACTTTGCAGTGTTTAAGTTAAATAAGGTTGTTAAGGAGAAGGGAATCTGCAGTGACAGGCTGCCTCCATTTAATTGTGATGGTAGCATACACGGGTTTTTCAAGCGGTTTGATTTTGCCATAGAAGGGGCTTCTGATCAGCAAAAAGCTCAACTGTTGTTATCCACGATGGATGTTTCAAGCGCTGATCAAGTTACATGCTATTTTAAAAATAGTACTGTAGCTTACCAAGAGGGGAAGGAGACTGTAATCCGCCTGTTTGGGGGCAAAGCGAAAATGGCTCAGCGCAAGGCGGATTTTTTAACAATATCTTTTCAAAAAGATGAGTCCTTGATACAGTTTGCAGAGCGGTTCACTAATATGGCTCATGTGTTTTTGGGTGTGAATGTCTTATCTAATGAGGAGGTGGGCATAGCAATGATGATGGCTATCAAGACCTATTGCAAATTACATAATGCTATGGCATACACTCTTTGGGAGGATGCAGAGTTACTCAAAATCATCCATCATTTACACCATTTATCCATCACCTTTAGTGCTCCCAACATGGAGCGGAAAAATCCTGCATCTGACACTAGAATTCAGCTAAACAAAGGATCCTAACAATATGAGGGCAATCCGTGGGTTACTTCTCAGTCACTTAACTCATGGGCAGGTCCTTTCCATCACAGTTATGATCAATCCGCTTATCCTCAAGCCCATAATAACCCATGGTTTAATAGTAGATCTAGACCTTATGGGGTGATTCAGAGACGAGTGCTGGTCTCAAATGCTTGTTTCTCATGTGGCAAAATAGGCCATTATGCATTTAGTTGTCAGGCAAACCCAAAGGTCCATGCAGTATCTGTTGTCAAAAATGAACATGGAAAAGGGCGAGCGGAGTAGAGACAGGATGCTCTGCTTCTGCTGATTTAAATTTAATTGTCCCTAAAGCTTTCCATAAGTCACTTTGTGTCAGCCCTGGGGCACACTCTAAGGGTTTACTATATCAACAGATCCCTTACCACCTATTGGCCTCAAGCTGAGGGAGAGACCTTAATAGTGCAGACATGGGGTTCCGCAAAAATGTGCATAAGCTGTACTCCTGGCAAATTCTTGAGAAGAATGGTACAGTCAATGTTGAACCCTCCACATATGTTACAGCTCTGAAGGGGGTGGAGGTGGCGATTCCTGTAGAAAAGATTGCCCAGGAGTATCCTCATGTTGGGTTAGTATGCTCACTTTTCTGGATAATCAATTGCCTTGGATGTTTATGTAACAAACACCAAGGGTTCTTCTTACTCAGAATGTACATATTGTGACATATTCGTACATAATACCAAAATTTTGGCGATCATTGATACAGGCGCTCCTGTTAATATAATATCCACTAAGATTGTGGATAAGCTTCCACTAAAGCCAGATGTAGACCACCAAGTAGTGTATGGGACTGTGGGGCACAGAGTACTGTGTCAGAAGGCGCATATAGTTCATTGCCTTTGAGGTTCAGGTCACCCAGTGCATCCGCTCCAGCTGTGGTGTTGCCTGATGACCACTATGACATGTTGATAAGCGCCACATTCATGCGTCACTTTGGGGCTGTGGTTAATATGGTGTATGAAACCATCAGTATCCTAAGAAAACAGATCCCCATCTATTTTACTTCCAGCGGAGTCCCAGATGACCCAATCTGCTCTGGTCAAATTAATCTTGCCTATAGCGACGGTGTGATTCCTGTAAGATATTGGCAGATGAAGCAAAGGACCTGAAAGCTTCCAAACCAGATTTATGAGTACAAAGGGATTCCGCTACAAGCCGTGAATGCTTTGACCATCCCTTCTGGACATCAGGTCATAATTGGAACAGAGCTTGAAATTGATATACTGGGAGTTCTGTATAAAAAGGTTGTGGGGCCCGATCAACAATCATGGCTTAAACCTCGTGTGGCTCCTAGGTTATTAATACCAGGGCAGGGGGAAGTGAAGGTGTTGGTAGTGAATCTTCAGAAGGAGGTGATGAAAGTTCAGAAGCACCAAGTGGTGGCTTACCTGCACCTGATCCCTCTTGATGAGGTCCATCAGATACATGACTTTGGTTCTTGGGAAGATCTTGGCTTGCCTTTAAAAACCACCTTTGGCGTAATGACTGTGATTATGTGGGGGGCGCTAACTGGACTATTGGAGGATCAGAAGGACAGAGGGATGGATCTGTTTGAGAAGTATCACAGCATTTTTGCAACTGACAATCATGACTTGGGTTGCACTTGTGGGGTTGTGCATCAGGTTGACATGGGAGACCACCCCCTATCAGGTCACAACCTATCTGTCACTTGAAGGCAGCAGAAGAAGTTGTATCAGCAGAAATAGATACATTGGTGTAACAGGGAATGTTGGAGCCATCAAAAAGTTCCTGGGCATCCCCGGTGCTAATCATCAAAAAGAAAGATGGCTCCAATTAAGTATTAATTGATTACCAGAAGCTCAACCACATTATGAAAAAAAGATTTTTACCCGCTTCCGCAAATTAATGACACTTTAGATTGGTTAGGCGGGGCCAAGTATTTCTTTGCTACGGACTTGATATTGGGGTACTGGAAGATCAAGTTGCCAGCGGCAGAACAAGAGAAGTGCGCTATAATCACCTCAAAAGAATTGTTCCAGCCTACACATATGCCACAGGGTTTGTGCATTGCCCCTGATATGTTCCAGCGGGCTATGGACAATATTTTGGGTGACCTAAAGCTGTCTTGCATTCTTGTCTACCTTGATGATATCAATGTGTTTTTGCAGACGTTCATAAAGCATCTTAGACACCTGGAGCAAGTGATGCTACCTTGCTGATGCTAATATCAAGATTAAGCCCCAAAAGTGCCACTTTTCAAGTAACATAAGGAATACCTCAGATTTGTGGTAGACTCCAAAGGGCTTAGTCCTCAGCTGGCCAAGGTGGAAGCTATCTGTAAGATGAATCAGCCAAGCAATAAGTGGGATATCCAGGTGTTCTTGGGGATGGTCATTTACTACTGGCGGTTCATTCCCAACTTCAGCTGTATTGGGGCTCCACTCTTTGAGCTATTTAAGAAAAACGCTACCTTCAATTGGGCAGATCGATGTCAAACTGCTTTTGAGGTCTTATGAACCACGTTGGCTAGCGCGCCTGTTTTGCAATACCCCAATTCTAAAAAAGAGTTTGTTGTGCAAAAAGACGCTTCACTTTCCGCTGTAGGGGCTGAGTTATCCCAAAAAGATTATGATGTTGTGTAGCACCCCGTTGCATATTGTAGCCACAGTTTAAAAAGCCCTGAACAGAATTACACCGTGACTGATCAAGAGTGTCTAGCAGTAATTTATGCATATAAACAATTCTGGGTCTACCTCCACGGGGTGAAATTAAAGTGGTAACAAATAATGCCTCCTTGCGCTGGCTATAGAAGCTGCGGGAACTTGAAGGGTGGCTCGCGCATTGGTCTTTGAAGCTCCAAGCATATGATTTTGATATCATGCATCGGCCAGGGGCAAAGTATCAGAATGAAGACTGTCTTTCCCAATTACCAACGGTCGCCATTACAGTGGATATGGAAGACATAATTTATGAAAAGATGATTGTGGGCATATATCATGATGAGCCGCTGCCTGTGATCAAATTGTTAGATGGTCTTAGGAAGGATACCTTCTTGTGCAACGGAGATTTATATAAGCAGATGGGGGAATTGACGCTGAGTTTCTCAAAACCCTCTGCCTGTCCTGCGATAATTATGGATGCTCATAGAGTGGTAGGTCATGGAGGGTTAAAATTGATGGAGTTCTTGCAACCCCACTACTATTGGGAAAGTATGCACTACAATGTGCTTGAGATGGTTGGTTGTTGCCATCAGTGCCAAGTGGAGAAACCAATCCACCGAAAGACCACCTACAAGCTAGTCAAGCCTCAGTTTGCATGGCATACTGTTTTGTTAGACGTGGTGGGCCCTCTGCTAAATGGCACATACCACTCCAAATATATAATAGTAGCCATTGACCATTTGACAAGATGGGTGGAAACAAGGGCTATCAAGGCTTTGGGGGCTGTCACTACCTCCAAGTTCATTCTGGAGTGTGTCATACAGCGCCATGGTTGTCAGCATATATTCTAACAGACATCGGGATTAATTTCACATCCCATATATTGGCCAAGTTGAATGAGCTCATGGCAATCCGCAGGGTCTTAACTACCCCCTACCGCCCTGAATCTAATGGTATGGTGGAATGGGTCAATGGGACCTTGGTAAATATTCTACACAAGCTTGTAAATGAGCGGCTGTCAGACTGGAGCACCCTTTTATCCACCGCTGTATTTTCATAAAATATCAGCTACCACTCAGCTACCAGTAAGAGTCTATTCCAATTGCTCTATGGACAAAATTTAGCGCTGCCTGCATTGCTTTACTAATGTGTGGAGGATACTGGCAGAGTCAAGCCCAACCGCTATTTGTCTACCTTAACAGACATGCTGATTAAACTCCAAACTGAGGCATATTCCACTAGTCTTGCCAAGAAGATCTGGGATCATGCAGCCAACCAAGGTAGATGCAGCAGGCTTCCACAGTTTGGGCTAGGGGAATTGGTCCTGTTTCACGACCAACATGGGTTCAGAAGAAGGAGCAAGCTTGCCAGTATATGGAGCGGAACATTTGATATCATCAAGAAGACTGGGGATGACGCCTACACCATTAAGGAATCTGTGGGTGGTCAGATAATCAACTGATTACACACAAAGTTCCTTTGGCCCTACAAGTAATAGTCGCTTATAATCCAGTCAAGGGGGTTAATGTTGATATTTCAATATGACTGGACAATAAGCTAGTGTTCCAGAAGATTGTAATTTAGATGAAGCGAGCTCCAAGGGCGAGTAATAAGTTAGAGCAATGCATGGTGAATCAATTGAATCAATTAGGGTTTGGTAATTGAGAAAATTCTGTTGAAGCCTCAATGATCGAATGAAATCTACATTGATAGCAAATAGAAATTGACTAAGTGAAATGTGTTGGATCCGTTGAAGAATTCTGAGGGTTAAGGGTTGAGTAGGAGAGAGAAGTCAGGAGATGGTTAGAAGAAGAAAAGAGAGGAAGAAAGAAGAAGGGAGTAGGAGTAAGTAGAGAGTGAAAGCAGAGAGGGTCTGCTGGTTAAATCATTTTAAACAAAGTAGCGTAGCTGGGGCGATTATCTCATATTTTATAAGTTTATCATGTTTATCTGGGAGGACCAATGATCTCCATATCATCTAACCGTTGCTCAGTGGGATAAACCTGTTGCAACTCGTTCAGCAGAAACAAGTCATATCCACCAAAAGTTAACAAAATTAATTGCACTTTTTGGAAATATTCTGTGGTGATGTGCACAAACACTTCCTGGCCACTATATATGTGCACCACATTTTATGACCTGCAGATGGTTGGACCTCATGTTTGAAATGTGCAGGCAGCAGATGCTGCTGCACCGGTACACATAGTAGTTGATCTCTTAGATGGTCAATGGGTGGTCAAAAAGGGCGCATGCGTAGGACCAAGTCAAACCAAATATTTGTCACTTTTGGCTTCCTCCCCACAGCAATAAAACGTGAAGTACTGAAGCACCATCTAACAGTTGGTATTAGATCCTATGAGGAACTTCGCTCCTTTGAAATGCAGAGCTTTACGCTTATGCTGGAGCTTAGCAAGGCAAAGCAATTGCAGTGATTAACCCAACTGTGGTCATCGTGGAAGACTTAACCCAAATTCCATACACTTCAGTTATCAATATTGAAAGGCAGGAATTCCGCCCATTCCATGTTATAGTAGATAACGCACCCCCCATCTGCACCTTTTGTCATGCTTTTGGCCATAAGGAACACAATTGCCCTTTCAGAGAGGGCATCACTAAGAATGAAATACTCCTCAATGCAATGGGAAGCGCTGACTTTCAATACAAACCTGCCATTGATACTGATGCCGCCTTCCCATGAGGGTGCGCAGGTGTGTTATATTCAGGCTAAACCTGTGTCCCCACACGAGTGAAAGAAAGCCAAACAGGTCCGTAGAGCAGCGGCCAAGGCAGTGATTATGGCAGCATCTGTGATCTTGCCCACCCAGACCAAAGCTTACATTGAGTCATTTGCAGCTGAAGCAGCTCATTAATTTTCTCACCAACTAAATTGGGACCAACAACCTGCAGAACAGGTGTATGAGTCTGATTCTCCCATGCAAAGTTACTATGTACCAATCAAAACTGATTCTACCAACCCAACCCTCCCCAAGTTTTGTTGACCTCCAATGTTGCACCGCAGGTGCGCCCCAATGCAAAAATTGACCTAAATAAAAAAACACCAAAACTAATACTTAACTTAGCGCAAAGCATATCATTAAGGACAAATACATGGGGGCGCAAACCCAATTGCAAAAAGAAGCTACTGATCAAACGGTGCTGGAAGGGCATGGGGCCTTTCCCATCACACGTAAGGTATGATGGGGTCTCCTTCACTATAGGGACGTTGAACATTGCTGGAATCAAGGCCTCACCATTCTGGAGAAGAAAACTGAGTATTTATAAAGAATATTTTACCTGGGATATCATGGCAATTCAGGAATCCCACTGTCCACATGGTGCTGAGGACACACGGGCAACCATGCTCCTCCATCCCATTCCTTTTAGTTGCCCCACTATGGGGTGCTTATACATGCAACAGATAGTTTTAAATTTATATCTAAAATTTGTATCTTGATGGTCGTGTGCTGGTCATGTCCTTTTCATGGGGCAGTGAAGTGCACGATATCATTAATATTTACACCCCAATCTGTGTGAAAGGGCTTGCCAGAAATTCCTCCTGACCATAACTTCCCTCCCACTTCCACCTGATCCATTTGTGGTGGGCGGCCTGAACTGCTGAGCCAACCTGACCACCGACTGCTGGCCTTCAACGCCTACCCCCACAGGGGCATGTCAAACTATGCATTCTAAAAGCCACCTTGGGCTTTTTTATACCCTCCACAAGCATGCAACGCTGCTACCCAACATGTCCCATACCCATGTGGACAACTTTCAGCTGAGGTCTATGTCCCACATTGACCTCATTCTTACCACATCGAACTTTCACCACCAGATTGTGCACTTTACAATGATGAAAACTGATTTCTCTAACCACAGGATGGTGTCAATTTCCTTCACTTTATCAAACCCAGCGGCACAGGTGCCAAAGTGGTGCAAACTTTACCCAGCTGAAATAACGTCACTCATGTTTTCAGCATGGGTAGACACCAAAACTTTGTAATCAGAGTTTGCCACACCGTTCTAGCAGACCCAATTTCTACCTGGTCATCCTATAAAGCAAATACCATCCTTCAGGCACGCCACATTTCATTGCGACGCTCTTGGGCTGCCTCAGCAGTCATTAAGTGCACTCTTATGAAAGTGGACCACCTGTAGTCCAATGTTCCTTCAGCAGGGTACAGCCTGGCTTAAGGTCAAAAGCGGGAAGAAGTGTCTGATTGTCTCAACACACTGGTAAGATACCACAAACATTGTGTTTGTGTTCAGTTCAAGGAAAAAAATATCACAGTGGGTGACACGTGATCCACCTAATTTTTCTGTAAATATTTGCACTACAACAGAGCTTGGCCTGAAAACAGGTGAGGCGGCTGGACAACTCCGTCACAGGCACTCCAGCCAAAGTGGCAATCAAAGTTCAAAACTTTCACTCCAAGTTGTATAAGTCTAAACCTGTCGAACTGGACAAATTGATGAGTTTCTTGATGTGCACATATCTGCACCATTTCCCATTACCTGGAGTTAATGAATTTGATTACTAGTGATGAACTCTGGTATGCCGTTTGAAATGCACTTCACAGGAAGTAACCAGGTACAGATGGGATTCCGTATGAGTTCTAAAAAATATTTTAAGTATTTCTCCTCACTAATGCTTGCCTTAATGAACAAATATCTTTTAGAAACGCGCCACGCTGGGGTCAGGAGGCCTACATGATAACACTGTATATGAAAGAGAATAAGCTGGACTTGGCGAACTAGTGCCTCATATCACTTACTAATATAATTACTTAGTTATTCACCAAAATAATGGCAAATCTCCCAGGGGAAGTTGTTTCTGAAGTAATCTCCTCTTAGAAGTTCAATTTTATCCCCAAGCGTTCAATATAGGACAACATCCACACTGTAGCCAACGTCTGCCAATCCACAGCTACTGGAGCGCTTGTGTTAGTAACCAAAAAAGCTTATGATAGGGTCAACTGGGATTAACTCAAAGCCTGTCTCCACAAATTCCATCTCCCTCACTAGTCATAAATTGAATGATGTTGCTCATGGAGTCTGCCACAATTGCTGTGCGTGGCCCTGTTCTTATCATTGAAGTGGTTTAACCTCAAAGGGGTCTCCTCCAAGGGACCCTTTAAGCACACTATTATATAACTTCAGCCTTGACCCACTTTTATGCAATGTGAATGCCCATTTTTCTGGTGTCCATGTGCAAGGTCAAGCACCTGTTAGGATGCTGGCATTTGCTGATGATTTTGTGGTTGGGGTGTCTGATATCCATGATGCATGAGCGCTGGAGGCAACTATCCACGATTACTCCAGGGTCAGTAACACCGTACTTAATGCCTCAAAAACTGAAATCATTCTCCTTAGACAGCACCAAGCCCGCTGGTCACCAACACCCCATAGTCAGCCTGCTTCAGCAGCTAGATCTCTAGTTTGCTTGCCTCAGCCATCCCATACTGCCCCGCTTGTACTCCCTTTTGTGCCAAGACCCACTGCTGGTCTGGTGCACCATTTGGGAGTGTGGCTGGATGTGGGAGTGTACACCTCATTGGTAATGGAGAATTACATCCTATACAATGTCACAAAGCGCATCACCTCCATCAGAGCCCACCAGACTACCCTCACAGGCTGGGTTGCGCTTGCCAACTCTATGCTCCTGTCGAAAGTCTAGTTTGTGGCCCGTTCCATCACCTTTCCACCTCTTTCTTCACCTCACTATAATCCCTCATATAAAGGTGGCTTTGGTTAGGCCGCCCTCCCCCTGTGCGCCTGGATGTCATGTTTGGCCCTCACCATAGTGGTGGTATAGACCTGCTTAAATTTAAATTCATGCCGCCAAAATACTTGGCATCTGGATTGCTGCAGTCACAAACCCCACACTCCCAGACCAGCACTGGTCACGCGTGGCCTGATCCAATTTTTTCTGTACCCTTTGCCTCTGCAATCCTACCCGCCCCCATTCTCTACTTAACTATCTAGACTCTCATCCTTCTACCATGGGCCACATGGGACGCCGCCCTACTTCAAACATATTCTCCTCTCCATGTGGAGCGCTGAGTGGAGAATCAGAATAAGTGGACACACATCCCAGATGGATCTCCCTACTAACCATTTAAAATAAGAAGTCTGTGGACAAGTCGTTTTGAACAACCTGATATCCCAATGTCCCCCCCTCATTGCCCATGTGGAATACCTTAACAAACTGGACGTCCCATACTCTCTGGAGACCCAGTAGGACATTTGGTGGTGCACACACCATCCTCTGATACAGCCCCAGATTTGCGCCCATGTTTGGAGATGCCTGAGAAAGATGTACCAGACTGATGAGAAGTTCAATGCCTAGCAATCTTCATGCAATATGTGTGGTCAATACAGGCAATTAATCCATCAGTTGAAAAATTGCCCACCATCACAGGCGATCTGGCAGGATGTTATGCGCTTTATTTGCTAGGAGCGTGAACGGACTTTCAGTCTGTCTAAGAACATCTTCCATTTTCCATAACCTCCCCTTATCCACCCTTCTCTCAGCGCCTTAATTGTTGCGATAACACTATGGACAATCCACAATATTGTCCATGACGCAATGTCTGGCACTGTCCAACCCTCCATGAAGATGTGCGTCGCTTTCACTCCCACCTTATGGATCACTTTCAAGCTTGGTTGTTTGGCCACCTGCCATCCCACCAACGTCAGTTGATATCATCCTGGTTACCCATCTGGTTCCTCTTGTCAGAACCTTTCCTTCATTTGTGTTCAGTTTTGGCCCAGGCCTCCCATGTCACTCCCCCTCTTTCTTTCACTGGCAGTCCTGCTGGAAACAGGAGGTAGCTTCAGCTCCTCTGGGGTGCCCCTAGTTTTTCTTGGTGTTTTGTAGTTGGTATTTATTGTAAATGTTTATCCCATGGTCAGCCTTTTTCAAATGATTTATATTATAACTGACAGACAATAAGTGCAATACAAATTATTTAACAATTATGATTAGTATATGATACTTAAAAATACTTGCACAGTTATTTACATCTCAAAATGAACCAACTAATTAATAGATTTGGTCAGATTGGTAGATTTTCATATCAAAACTAAAATGGCACAACTAATCTTTCTTAAATTAGATTAATTACAGATATATTTGTCCCAAGGTCGACTCACTTTCAAATAATTTTTTTAATTACAGAGATGTATGATTAAGTTATAGTATAATTTTTACCTTGTTATAAAGTATCTTACAGTTAATTAAGTTTAGGCTTTAACAAGAATATCAGTCTATAATATGCATTTGGTAATGTATTAACTAATAACTATCAAAAAATAAATAGTGTCACAAGTGAAATGGCCATAAAAAGCCACAAATCAGCCAATTGGAATTATTGAGATTTCAGATAAAAATTTAATCTTTGGACTAGTGTCCTTTTTAAGAAAATTTTCCAATAGTAGGAAAGAATTAGAAGAAAAACCCAAGGTGGAGAATCCTTGGTTTTAGGGAAATCTTTTATACCTGTGATGGCAGAGACTTTACATGCACAATAATTGAAGTAACACTTCAGTTGGTTTGTGATATTCATCACTTCCATCATAGCGGAATTTTTAAATTTGACAAGAACCTCAAATTGGTACAAAATAACATGTTATAACGCATAAAATTAAGGCAAAGTTTGGGCAGACTCTTTTTATAGCAAGGCACATTTGACCCAATAATTGTCAATCTATACAATCTTAAGTACCATGGGTCTTAGTATGAGTTAAAGAGGGGGTTAATATTTAAAATATTGGTCATTATTGTGAGAATGCCATGCAGGCATAAACCAATCTTAATATCAGTTTTCTGTTAAAGTAAAGATTCAATAGGCATATTTGCAAGCGTATGGCAGATGCCTTGGTAATTAGCATAGCCAACTCATGGTAGAAGGCATGAAAAAGTTCCAGATGGGTATTATTGGGGAAAGAACATTGAAAGGTGGCACTGGCGATCCATACCAATTACCATCACAGCTTATCAAATAAGATCTCAGTTTATATGGGAAGATTATTGGGGTGCTGATCATCTCAAATAATTCTACTGCTAAAGTGACCATAAGGCTTTTGATATTTACAATCCTAACAGCTACACAAACCGTATTAAATTTTTTAAAAAAAAACATAATTTAACTATATTCCATATAAGCAATTCATCAGAGGAAAATTAAATTTTTTCATGATAGGTTACACTATTTGTTAACTTAAATTTCATTGTCTATGACCAAAAATTAAACGATTCAAATAAGTAACATGTCAATTTAAAGGATATACATATGTTTGAGGCCATTCATCATATTTTGTACTAATGCATCAAAGAGTATAATTTTTCACTTGATGTGCTAAGTCATTTAATTTTGGAACTCATTGCAAGGGTATCCAGAAGCAGTTATTAATCTCATATTGAGGATAGTGTCTGTAACTCCCCTGTTCCCAGAGAGGTGATGAGGTATACAAACCCAGATCACCAGGGAACATAATTTAAACTTAATGGTAACAGGACACTGCAAATGGTGCCTATACCGAGATAGCCAAAGAAGAATATATAAAAATTACAAAAAACACCTTGTAGACTAAAGAGATGACGAAATGGTTAAGCTCCAAGGGGAAATCATAACCAAATTTTAATTAGGGACTAGGCCTTGAAATGCTTTGCTTAGAAGTGGTAAGTCTTTACTAAATGGCGTAATAAAATCAATATAAATTTTTAAGGTAAAAAAGTTATAGAGTTAGATATCTCCTTGAGAAGGTCCAAGTCCAATCTGGGCTAGAAGCTCATCTGTTAAACAATTTAATATATCTTATTTAATTAATAGGAAGATGACTAAAAAAGAATTTGATCTGACGTGAAAGATTATAAGGTTGGAAGGGGGATGGGATAATGTTGTAAAGTCCGTGGCACTAAGTTAATTTAAACCAATGAAACAAAAAACACCACAAATAATAGTAATAGTAACAAATATGTTTGTTTTTCTTTTCTGTAATGATCACATTAGTTACTAAGATTCAATTCAAACAGCATAATTTGATAATCTCACAGGAGAGATGAGCAAAATCAACAAAAAAATTTTTGGGCGAGAAAATTATATCAGACAATGCACAAATGGTGCGCCAAAGGGCAAGAAACGCCATGGGGGACTGGTAACCAATGCCACAAGAAACCACAAACTCAGAAACCTGGGTTTGTGGAGTTCACTACTGAACAAAACCTGTACATGGAAATTCAATATTCGCAACCCCTATCACAGGTAGAGCATGGGCTCTAACTCTTCCTAGGGGTTGATTCTCAAACTCTGTGGGAAAAAGTGGGTGAGGCATAGGCCTCCCTTTCTCCCATGCAGTGTGTTACCACCCATACAATCCACAGTTGCTGGATTAATATGGGTTTCAAAACCAAAGAAGATGCAGACGCCGCTGCAAATGTCTGCATTGAAATTTACCTCCCCAAGGGCAAACAAATTGTGCACACTGCGTGCACCAGATGGAACAAAGCAAACACTTTGTTCATCTCCTTTAAATTGCTCCTAACCAAAATTCCCCACAAAGCAAACAATGAAGAGCTCTGAGCTGAAATTATCAGCTATGGAGAGATCAAAAAGTTTCAACTACAGCAGTTTCACCTAATGCCAAACCTGTGAACAGGTAAGGCAATAGCTGTTATCAATACACTTCCTAAGTTGGCTGAGGACCTCACAAAAATCCCATGCACAGATGTGTTTCACCTCCAAGATGGGGGCATGTCAAATGTATTCCATGTCACACCAGAAAGTTCACTGCCAATCTGCAATCACTGCAACTCTATGAGGCACAAGGTGCATGCATGTTCCGTGAAGGAGGGCATAATGGCCCCATACTTCTGTGATGATACCATGGATGAGGATAGAGAAGACTTTGGCAAAATAACTGACACCAATAACGCCTTCCTCTGGGTAGAGGATGGGCAATACATTCTCATAGACCCAGTTTCACCCAAAGTGCGCAAAATGGCACATAAGACCCACAAATGGGCAGCAGCCATGGCTGAATCACTCGCAGCCTCCACCATCACTCCTGGCCAAATTCAGGAGGACATAGAGGAAATTAACTGAGCCAACCAATCAGAGCAGAATACCCAAGATGAAAATTTTAACAATTCAACTGAATCACCACATGGTATCAATCAAGCAAATTTAGCTGAACAATTTAGCTATATAATCAGCAAAAATGCAGGACCCACATCTACAAATTTGGACCCCACAACCACAGAAAGCAACCAGCACACCACACCAGACCACCATGAGTCATGAACAGAAGAGATTAACTCAAACCTACCTAATGGCAAGACCCACGCAAAATCAGCAAAGGGAAGGGATTAAACAAGTGCACAGGTGGGACAGGCCCAATTGCACGGAGCATGTACTGGAAATGATGTGCTGGGATAGAGATAGACAGCCCTCTCAACCACTCCTGAGGCGCCACATGCACTTCATTGTCAATAGGGAGGCTAAACATAATGTGAGCCAGGGCTCAATCATTCTAAGCCAAAAAGCTGGACTTCCTGTAGAAACCCCCTTTAGATATCTTGTGCACCCAAGAAACCCACTGCCTACAAGGGGAAGATGGAGCTTAGTCAGCCAGGGTCTCACCATCCCAATTTGTATGGACGTCCCACTGTGGGATGATCGTCCATAATCACAAAAAACTCAAGATACTAACTTGTTTTCATATCTACACAGCTTCATCCTGGTAGCAACTATTGCATGCAAGGATGACACAATTTTGATAGCATGCATCTATGCACTGTGAACTGCAGCCAAGAGGAAACAATTCCTTGAGAAAATCTAAACACTCGCCCTCCCACCAGACAACATTCTACTGGGTGACTTCAACCGCTGGGATGATTCTGACATGGACTGGTGGCTTAACCCAAGGGGATACCCCCAGGGCACATCAAATTCTGTGCAATGAATGCATCCCTCAGCCTATATGATGCTCTTCCCCTTGGGTCACCACTCCTCCCCCACATGACTTGCCCCAACATATGCAAGGGAACACTCATCTCAATAAGCTGCATCAACTTCATTCTTGCCCTGAAAACCCACAACTTAAACATCTCCAACTTTGCAACAAAAAAGATAAACTTCTCTGACCACTGACTCATTTTTGGTGCAGCTTTTGCCAACCCAAACTCCCTCACAGACGTCGAACTGGAGGAAATCACATGCAAAAAATATAAGGCTGCCCAAAATATCTGACTGGATTGAAAACGAGGCCACAAATACCAAATTTTCAACTCCATTCATATTGGACCCATCGCAACTTGGGCAAATTCTAAAGTTGACTAATCAATAAAACTTGCC
Organism: Massospora cicadina; assembly: GCA_022478985.1. Classification (NCBI taxonomy): domain Eukaryota; kingdom Fungi; phylum Entomophthoromycota; class Entomophthoromycetes; order Entomophthorales; family Entomophthoraceae; genus Massospora; species Massospora cicadina. Next base: position 41,901 of record JAKSZP010000435.1, on the reverse strand, counting down.
ATCTCGCCTTGCATAAGTACACCACTGACACAACCACAATCAGGTGCACCTTGGCGGAACTGGACCGCCTCAAGCTCAACACCCCAAAGTCCAGCTACAGTCCCAACTGGGGGCGTAAATGGGTGTAAATATCAGCTCACCTAAACGCCCTAATTTTCAAACACCAGCACAGAATTAAAGTTTTGAGAAAAGGTAAGTTATAAAAGAAGGTGAAGCCTGCTCAATATATTTCTTCTGCCAATTTCACTACCGTGGCAACCAGCCTGCATGCACAAAGGTCCACAAAGGTGATGGCACTGTGATAACCAGCCCAGTGGAGGTCAAGGCGGAATTAAACCGCTACTACACCAAACTATATCATGATACCCCAACTGCCCCCAACATGAAAAAATTATACACACTGATGGAATATAAAGCACACCACTGGACTATAACCTACTGGACCTAATCACACAGGAGGAGCTCTGGGACACAGTCCGTGATGTACCACGTAGGAAATGCCCAGGGCCTGATGGGATACCCTACGAGTTTTACAAAAATACTTCAAGCATTTCACCCCTCTCCTTTTGGCATTAATGAACCAGTGCCTGCTGGAGACACGCCTCCTATCTGGTGGATAGGACTCCTATGTCATAACCCTGTTTAAAAAGGGCAACAAACTGGACCTGGCCAACTGGCGCCAAATTGCACTATCTAACACTGATATAAAACTATTAACAAAAATTTTAGCCACCAGATTAGGCACAATAGCCTCCAAAGTCATGTTGCCCAATCAGTTTGGATTCATACCAGGGCGGAAAATCTGGACTAATATACACTCTGTCACCAACATATGCACACACACACACACACACACACACACGCCAGTACAAATCACTGGAGTCCTGGTATTCCTAGACCAGGAGAAGGCATATGACCACGTTAGTTGGCCATACCTGAAGGAATGCCTAAGCGCCTTCAAACTCCCACCCAGATTCATAAACTGGGCAGTGCTCCTTACAAAGTCTGCAACCATGGCTGTATGTGGCCCTGGCTTTCTGACCAACAAGATCACACCACGCAGAGGGCTCAAACAAGGGGACCCCCTCATCCCACTGCTGTATAACTTCAGTATTGATCCACTTCTTCATGTCATTGACTCATGCCTCATGGGCATAACTGCACAAGGCCAATTAAAAGTCAAGATATTAGCCTTTGCAGATGACTGAATGAAAGGTATAGCTAACAATAATGATTTCTGACAGCTGGAATGAACCCTGGAGGAGTATTCCAATGCAAGCAACGCATCGCTCAATAAAAATAAAATGGAAATAATCCTCTTAGGCAAGTACTCTAACAACTGGGCCACAACACCCAAACCCCACTGTCCCCCATGAAGAAATAACCCATTCATCCTACCCTTTGCAACACCTCCCTCAACCAACCCTGTTTGCTGCCTTGGGATATGGCTGGAAACAGGGGGTATTTCAATGAGATAATTGAGAATAACTACAGTGGATGACCAACCGCATCACCTCCCTTAAGGGAAGATCCCCGGGACTAATGTGGCAAGTAACAGTAGCCAACTCACTTATCCTCTCAATGCTATGGTTCCCCGCCCACACAATCTCCTTCTCACCTAACTTCATATCCTCAGTCTGCGTACTTGTTCAGGGATGGCTGTGGCCTGGGTCTTAGCCACATGTACAGGTGGAAACACTCTTTGGCCCACGCTCCAGCGGAGGCATGGGCCTAATAGACTCCAAAGACCACGTAAGCTGCATATTGGGTACCTGGATAGAGAAAGTTCTAACCTTAGACCTCTCACAACAACATTGGTCTAGAGCGGCGAGGGCCAACCTTGCATAGGCGCTCAAACTACCCAACCCATACAACCCGTCCAGCTTGCTCACATACCTTGCAAACCACCCCATTTATTGAGACAACATGGAACCCCCTCACTTCAAATGCCTCCTCTGCACCGTTTGGAACATAGGGTGGACTGTCACTCTCACAGGTACTAGTCAGGGAAGGGTAAGGCCCAGAGCTTGTCTCTCTCCAAGGAAACCAGACAACCACCCCCATAGGGACACAAATGAAGTTCCCTATTCATTGCAAGAATTAACTACCTGGATGCTTTAGACATACCCTACAACCTCACAACACAGAAGACAATATGGAGGCTAACACATCACCCGCTCCTCCAACCAAGTGTAAGAGCTAACGCCTGGCATTTCATATGAACCTACAGAATAGAATATCGCTCCAACTCTTTATGAAACTTGCACAGTGTGTGGAGAGGATGGCACCCTACACCACCGCCTCAAAGCATGTCCCCTATTAAAATTTCGCCAAATTCTCTTGTTTCTGAAAATTCTACTCCATCAATTCCCCTGGCACTATAGGAAGGAGAGCGTAATCTATCTAAATTTATCAAGGTTATTAAAAATGATCAGTCTCATCCTGATCAAGGGATAGAAGATTTGATTGCTCAGTGATTTATTAGGTCAAACCAATCTTGAACCATTACAAAACCTATAAATATCACATCCTTTCAATAATAAAAGTTAGGTCGATTTATAACCTGTTTTTACTTTAATTTATCACTTTTTGGAAAATTCACCTAAGTAACTTTGAGAGTAAACCTACCCCATTGGAAGTGTAATTTAAAAGTTCCATAGTGGTGCTCATTACAGGGGGCACTCCAAGTTACACACCAGTGAAAACGTCAATCACTACTATGGATTATTATTTTTCACCTGAAGAAGCCCAAGACTATGAGCAAGACAGTATTTTATGATGGGTCCATTCAACTTGATTGTAATCCCAAGAGTACCATCCACATTGGAATTCCGTACCATCCTGGAATTTTATGACCCTAACTTAAGCTTTACAACGAACTTTCAAATCCCATCCAAGGCTTTATGAAACATTATTAATCAAATGCTTGAGGGGGCCTTAATTCCTGAATTTGTTCCACTCAATCTTGTTCCAATGATGTACCCACTATCTTATGGGATTTGTTGAAAACTTCCCAAATGCCAGAAAATGGCATCGAGCAATACTTGCATCAGCTTGTACACCCTACCTTATATCATTTATTGCCAGTAGTGGGAATGCATCATCAAGAGATGGTTAAATTTACTAGAAGGACTCCAGTCATTGAATAATTATGCTACTGAGTTTTTCATATCTGCCTCTTAGTTTAGTAGAGATAATAGCAATGCCATCATTAATAATCAGACTTTTCTCAATGAAGTAAATCAACAACTTATACAGCTTGACCTTGAGATGTCCAATTTTGTTGATTTACAGTACCCAAAGCGAGTCCAGGATATTCAGCAAGAATGGAAAGTGGGTATTTCCCAGCTCTCTGAGTGTATTCAACCAAGAGAAGAGGAAATAAGAAACCATCTTTTCCAATTAGAGCATTTGTATTCTAGAATTAAATTCTGAGTCAACGAAGTAGAGAAAACTTATGGAGCTATGGGTCCTCCTGGGGTTGAAGGGGCCTCATGGTCCACCTGGAGGTGAAGGTCCACGTGGACCTCCTGGCGCTGATGGCCTCGTGAATCCCCCAGTGTTGAAGGGCCCCACGGACCACCAGGTGCAGATGGACCTTGGGGACCCCGGGTGCTGAATAAACATTCAAGATCTTCTCAACAAATTGACTCTCTATTGAGCATGATGGACCTCTTACACAAACAATTTTACAAAGTGGCCAAGGAGTGTAACTAACACCTGATAGGGTAATGATTGACCCCTTCAGTCACTTCAGTCTTTATCTGACAAATTGAGTAATCTGGATGAATGGGAAAAGGACATAGACATCCTGATTCATGCTTACAAATTAAAAAGGCAAGATGCTCTATGCAAAGATTGAAACACTGGAACTTAAGGTACAATGCACAACAGGAGCAGATTTATGAGCTATCTAATTGGTTTGATAAAGTGGGACATGCTGATTTGAATCAATGTATTAATAAGTTTTTGTACTAAAACTGTTGGGCCTTATCCTCCATTTTCTTCTCAAGCTTTGGACTCCAACTCTTATGTTTCCACTCAATTGGAACACCCTGGAGTGCATATTTTGACTGCCAATGGTCCAATGAATCCAAACCGGTATTTAAAGACAAGTACTCTCCTGGGGAAGGCAGCATTATCTCCTTCCTCTATCTATATGAGAAGGCTCTAAGTGAGGCCACAGATCACCAAAATGAAATAATTGCCTAATTGCCTTGCTAATTGGCTCATGATGTCATGGTACCCCACTTGATGACTTGCTCTACTTGATCTCAGGTCAAAGAAGCGCTAATCAAAGAATTTGGGAATGAGCAAATTTTATCCTCTCAAAAACAGGCTTTTATGGGTATTCAGACCCACTATAATGAATCTATTAAAGATTTTGCTCATCAGTTCTATCAGGAAGCTCAGATTTTGGTAGCTTTTTGTCAGTTAAATCTGGATGATGCAATTAATGCAGTTATGTCTGTTTTTACTTCTAGGGCTCAGATGCAAGTTTACCTTATCAGCGTAAAGAAGAATTTTAGAAGTTATCAGACATCAAAGAGGCCTTGTTGTAATTGCCTCCTCAATTTTCTGAAAAACCCTGAGTTTACGATTCTTCAAGACCTAGTTGCCCTAAAGTTTACGCTGTGCCTGAGAATACTAGAGCAGTTCAATGTGATTACTGTCATTGATATTTCCATTCTGCGGATCAAATTATAAGAAAGAAGCTGATGAAAAATAAAAGAGTTAAACACAATAAAATTCTCCATATTAATAATGATTTGAATATGCGAAAAGAAATTCAAAGCCCTGTGGAGTATAATAAAGATGAACATTCCTCCTATTCCTTGCCCTCCTTGATGGCTTTATCCTCTCAGTTTGAAAGTACCATTACCCACACTGATTTTCGAGTAAACAAGTCAATGCTAAGGCTATCATTGACACTGGATCCCCAGTGAATATTATCCATCAAAATTTATCAATTGGATCAAATTAATGCCCAATATTTCCAATTATGAAAAATATGGCACTGTGAAACCTCAGAGTACTCATTCAATTGGAGCCTTTTCATCACTTCCTCTAGAGATTGGGAAGTTAATTTTAACGATTCCTGCTATTGTCCTCAATAATTTATGACCTACTTTTGGGGACTCAATTTTTGTGAGACTTCAATGGAATTATCAATTATCTTGATTCATTACTTTCCCTGTTTAGGCATAGTGTTCCCTTACTGTTATCTGAACCTATTCATACCAAACATTGGTTATGTCTGCTGGAGGGGTCTAAAAGGTCTTATTCTATTCAATACCATGTTGAAGGCCCTTGTGTAATATTACCCCCTCCACTGGTGGATATCAAAAAAGGGATGCCTATTTTCTCCCCTGAGAATTTAGTCATTCCACAAAAGTTGCTAATAAATATTAATACTTCTTTACATTTTTCTATTCCCAAAGGCCATTTGTTACAAGTCCAAGGCATTTTCAACACTTCTGCTAAAGTAATCTTGCCTTGTCCTGGAGTATTGGATTATGCTTATTCTGGATCATTATCTGTTTTATTGGCAAACTTATCAAGAAACCAAAAACAGTAGATCAAAACCATCCAATTGCTTATGTCAAGTTATTACCCTTATCTTGAATCTTTGATGTTAATCATTTTGGAAGTTTACAAGACTTTGGGCTAGAAATTGATCAAGAAATACTTACTGTGGGGCCTGCAATTGCAAAACACCTCACAAAGGAGTAGAAGATACAAGTACTTCAATTATTAGAAGAATACTCCGACATTTTTGCCAAGCATACTTATGATTTTGATAAAATGAAAGGAGTAATACACTCTGTTAAAAACTGGCAATCACTTTCTTATTTGTGCCAAGCCCTATCATAAGTCTAAAGTGGAAGAAGCCCAAGTTACCAAAGAATTGCAAAAACTATTGGAGGCTGGATTATTAAAAACCTCCAATAGTCTTTGGTCCTCTCCATTGCTGTTAATTAAGAAAAAAGATGGTTCCCATCGAGTAGTTATGGATTATTATAAATTAATCGCTATTACTCAACAAGATAGTTATCCTTTTCCTCAAATTGATGATTTTCTTCAGTTGTTAGCTGGCTCAACTTATTTTTCTGCAATTGATTTAGCCAGTGGATACTGGCAAATTGAGTTATCCCTGGAAGACCAAGCAAAGTGTGCCCTAATATCCAGTGAAGGTTTATTTAAGCTAACCTGCATGCCACATATATTGAGCAACGTGCCAGCAACTTTTCAACGGGCCATGGATGGCATGTTATGAGACTTAAAGCTCACTTGTGCTTTAGTATATCTGGATGATATTACTGTGTTTTCCAAAACATTTACCAAACATTTGGGTCATCTAAAAGAAGTTATAAAACAAAATTTGAAATTATTCCCTAAAGCTCAAACCTTCCAAATGTCCAATTTCAGAATGAAATGGAATTTTTAGGACATCAGGTGTCAGCTAAAGGGTATCACCCCATTCCAAACCAAATGAAAGCTATTTGACAAATGCCTGCTTTAACCTCTCAGTGGTATATCCAAGTCTTTCTTGGAATGGTTGGGTATTATTGGCAATTTATACTTAAGTTTGCCAATATGGCTGAACCGTTATTCCATCTGTTACAAAAAGGGGTGCCATTTGAGTGTAGTTCAGCTCAGGAACAGTTGTTCAATTCCCTGAGAATGGCCTTGACTAATGTACCTGTTTTAATTCATTCTTGATTTGATAAGCCTCTTTTCTTGCATACTGATGCAAGTAATGTCACTATTGAGGCAATTTTATCCCAGTGTGACGAAGAGCAAAACGGACATCCCATCACTTTCTATAGAAAAACTTTTGCCCAAGGCTGTAAGAAACTACAGTGTAACGGAGCATGATTGTTTGGCTGTAATTCTAGCTATCAAGCACTTCCACCCTTTCCTATATGGTAACCGTTTTACTTTATTACCAATCATTCTTCTTTAAGATGTTTTGCAAAATATGAAGGATCCTGACAGGAGATTGGCCCGTTGGCTCTAAGGTTACAAAATTACGATTTTTCTATAGTGCATCATTCAGGTGCTCAACACAAAAATGCTGATGGTATGTCACAACTGCCTATATTGACCTTGAATTTGGGGAAAGAAGAACGCCTATATAATCTCATTAAATGGCCCAAGTTGTGGGATTGAGAATCTGAAGAAGGTTGAGCCTTCCTAAAAACGATTACCAAAAATACCATTATTTGAGAATGAGCTTTGTATAAAATGGTTAAGTCCAAGTGGTTACCCTTTTTGAACCAAACTCAAGATTTCATGCTGTTGTGGAGGGACATAAAAAAGTAGGTCATAGTGTTTAAAGAAGAATTAATAATGGTTGAAAACCTGATATTATTGGAACAACATGACTTAATTCATTTGAGAGACCCTTAACTTGTGTCTCATTTATAAAAGCCATGGAGCAACCAACCCTACTTATCAACATCAAGTTATTCCCCTGACTAAAGCGTTTAAAGTAGTAAGCATTAATTTTGTAGGCCCTTTTCCTCGGGGATTGCATGGCCATCAGTACATTATTATGGTGGTTGATCCCTTAACTAAATGGGTTGAGGCCATATCCATTGCCACCCCCTCTGGTAAAACTACAGCACTATTCCTTTACCACCACATTATCACTCAACATGGATGTCCTAAGGTCCTTATGTCAGATAATGGGACCAATTTTACCTCGCAACTTTTACAGGGATTGTCTAAATTATTCAATACTACCCAACAATTTTTCATTCCTTTATAATCCATCCATGAATGGGGCCATTGAATTAATTAATGAAACTCTAGTCTCAATTTTAAGGAAAATTGCTTCCACTGATCCCTTTCAGTGGAACTTCTATTTACCAAGTGTCTTATTTGCATATCAAATAAGCTATCATCAGATCATCAAAATGTCACCTTTTAAATGAATATATGGGCGAGATCCATCAGTCTCTTCTAGTATTCAGCCATAATTGAAGAAAGCATACCCAAAATCTATGATTTAATTATGAGAAATATGGCCGATGAGATTATTCATCTTCAAGATCAAGCCATGAAATCAATTAAAGTAACTCTTAGAAGGAGACCCAAAGAATCAATCAGCATAAACCCACCTTACCTGAATATCAGATTGGGGATTTTGTTATGTATTATCACTCTCAGACTGGTGGATGAAATGAGAAGTTAGAATCCAACTGGTTTGGTCCATATAAAGTTATATTTCAAAAAGGGTTAGAGTACTTGATTATCCATGAAGATACTGGTATAGTGATGAACCAAATTAATCCCAGATTTTTGAGAATTCACCCTCCTCCATGATTGAATCTTGAAGGGCGAAGTGTCAGAATTTCACCAAATTCTCTCATTTCTGAAAAATCTACTCCATCAATTCCCCTGGCACTATTGGAAGTAGAGTATAATTTATCTAAATTTATTAAGGTTAATAAGAATTATTAGTCTCATCCCATTCAAGGGATAGAATATTTGATTGCTCAGCAATTAATTAGATCAAACTGTTTTTAAACCATTACAAAACCTATAAATATTCCATACTTTTGATAAAAATTAAGTCAAATTATAACCTTCTTTTATTTTAATTTATTTATTTTTGGAGAATCCACCTAAGTAACTTTGAGAGAAAACCTGCACCATTGGAAGTGTACTTCAAAACTTCCAGACCACCTATCTAGAGCCATATGGCGGAAAGTTGCGTATCTGTTAAGAACCCACAATGATTAGGAGCTGTCAATCTCCCAAAGCCTTCTTGCACTCCAACTTGAATCCCTGATACCGCTCACACTCTGCTCCCTGATAGTCACCATTTCACATTGGAAAATCCACACTGTAGCACTCAATACCTTCAAGGGAACTGTGCCAACTATCTGTGAGACAATCAGCAGATTTCACCTACACTTACTGGAACACTAGTAAGCCTGGCTATACAGATACATGAAACTGAAGCAACAAAACATCGTTGAATCATGGTTCCCAGTCTGGTTTATGAATATGGACCCCTTCCTTCACACCTGCTCCATAATAGGGGAAGCTCCTCAGGTAGGGCATCAAACCCCCTACACCTGGTGGCACCAGCTGGCAACAGGGTTAGCCCATCTACTCTGGGGTGCCTAAATCTCGCTATAATTCACCTCCCCTTACCCATTACATATATTAGTATTGTCTGTCCCCTGGTCGGCTTGCCTCAGTTAAATAAAAGTATAAATATTCTTAAAATTGGATTTAATATTGGAATAATCTATTACCAAGCCTGGTGATATTATACTTTAAATATTGCAAAAAACACCATCTTGAAATTTAAACAATTTGACCCATTTATGTTGATATTGTAATTTGCAATTTTCAAAGCTTTAGATGTAACACTATCAACCTCATCACGCAACCCCTTGATAAATACCTGGCATACTTTACTTTTTCCCAAGCGTTGGTCAAGGTATGACTGAGGTCAGGGAGGGCGGTCACCTAATTCCCTTAGACTTGGAAATTTCTACTTGTCTCTACAGTTGTTATCAATTACCATGTCATGAGACAAGACATTGCCCTATGGATTTTTAAGGCACCTTGTCACCTTTAAAGCATACATTAGAAAAAAGTTCTTATGAAAACTTTCTTTTGCTTTGATAGAATAAATTGAAGACAAATTTTATAGTTTTTTAAAATAATACAAGTTTCAGCCACACAAATTGAGTAATTTAATCAGTTTGTTGATGCCATTGACGCCTGCTGCCCCAGCTTGGGGTGGTGGTGTGCCACCTTCTGGCATCCTTTAGCCACCGCTGAAGCATGACCAGTTTGGCTCTGCTAGCCCTCCCAATGCCATTAGGAGTTATGTTCCACCTCAGGACTTAGCTCACCATCTTGTAAGCTCACAGGCGGTTCTCTGGAGCTCTTTGGTGCTTCCTTGGAGCAACCTGCATTTTAGCCTTCAGGTCAAATATGGGAATCTTTTCCCATATGCGAGCATGGCCATCATTGAGATGGCCATGGCAGTTTTCAAACCCACCAAATATATTGATTTTTTCCCTTTCAAGGGCTGTTCTGACCTTGGCTTCAGATCCAAGGCTGATGTGGTGGCAGCATCTAAGCTGCTAATAAGTTTCAAAAATATTTCAATCCCCACTGTTTGCATGTGGCTCATGGATGAGGCCACTTTGGTGGTCCAGTTTGCCAGGTTGCCTTTGTTTCTCTCCCCTGAACACCTTCACCACAAACTGATGAAGGGTTTGGCCATTTATGGCGCATACCCTGTCTTGCAGTTTGTGGTTTCCAATGGGGCAGGTCAGTTGGCAGAGCCTCACACCTTTGCAACAATCCTCCCTTTCCATAACAACACCCACCTCGCAATTCTCCCTGCACTGTGATCAGATCCACATCTGATCACCCTTTTTGGGTGCATGTCAAAATTGGCCATGTCATATGCCCTTTGTGCTTTGAATTGGATCATTTAAAGCACAAGTGCCCCACAGCTTCTGCCTCCACTGCTTCTGATGCTCCTTTTTATGGCGTTGGGCCAGCTGCTGCCTTACCTAAATTTTTAATTGGGTGTGATCCTCCCACCCCCAACCTTGGCTAATTCTAGTGTTGCTTCCAAAGCAGCAGCCAATCTGTCAGATTTTTAACCAGGTGGTATTCCTCACATATTAACAAAATTAGTATAATAATTAATTAAGGATGATTGCTGATTAGTTTGCTAATTTTGTTTCCTTATTTAATACTAATACCCCAATTTGTGCTCCCCACTAAGTTGGGTTGAGCTGTCTTGATCTGTAGGATCAAGAAAGTATCAGGCATCATTCCTGATAGAAAATTGGTGGGTTTTAACACCAGCAACTGAGGCTGAAGTTGTTGAGATAAGAAATAATAATTAAGATGATGAATTACTTAAATTTGACATCAAAAAGTAACGGGAGTTGATCCTGATAGAGTTTTCAGTTAATTTTTGACACCAGAGACTTATGCTGAGGATGTCAAACCATTAATATTAATTGTTTAAGCTTGGAAGTCGTTTATCCCCACATCAACTCCATGTGAAAATAATTGTGGGATTTACAGCAGAAATTCAAATCTCAGAGGACTGCCAACTTATGTTAAAGCTGCTGAATCATTTAATATTAATTAAGTAAAGTCAAATCACATTTTGACTTTGTGAGAGTATTAGGCAGAATCCCCAACAGTATTTTAGGCTTAATTTGACACTGGCAACTTATGCTAAGGATGTCAATATATTTAATTAATTCAGATTACAATTAATCAAGGGTTGATGTAATCATGGACATTTGAGATGATGAGTATTGCCAGTGAGAGTGCTGATGAATGCTAATCAGGGAAAATCGCCAGTGAGAGTGCTGATAATGCTGACAATGAATGCCAATGATGTGGACAGGCAAGAAATGCCTATAAATATTTTGATCTCCCTCTTAATAAGAATATCTTATGTCTTCCCATCTTTATTAAGTTTTTAGTTAACAGTAGTTGGCTTAGCTTGTAGAAGTGGGACTCAAGATCCCCAGAGTTAGGTGCTGAGTTAAAACACCTGGAGCAGTTGGCGCAACCAACTCCCAACCTGGAATTACAGATCAACTGTGGGAACTAGCTCATTCAGTGGAGCCAGCGATGAAAAAGTTAGGATTAGCCATGAGGTGAAGGAGCAAGGGGTCAGACTTCCCAGGATGGGGGTGAACCACTGGTGCACACCAAGAGGGGTTAATCTGCTAAGGAGAAGTTGGTGTCCAGCTGGATTGGGGAGTTGCCTGCAGCCCTGTAAGGAAAGGTCACCAATAATAGTGAAAAGTCAAGGGCCAGCAGTCTTCATACTGTTTGGCCTGGCACTAATGGAGTCACCTAGTATTGAGAATGTAAAATTCTTAACACAATCAAAATTTATTTTTTAAAAAATTCATCAGAATTATGGAATCCTGAGCTGATGGCTGAGACAGTTTTGGCTGAGCTTCCATGATCAACTGTTCACAGCCAATCAGGTTCTGCCACTGCACCAACTCTGGTGGCTGGCCCAGCATTAACAAAGTTATATCCATTTAAGTACCTCAAATGGCTTGATGATAGGTACCAACCATTTAATGTTAAACCAGATTTTTCTTTGAAGAAATTTTTTGTAAATCATTCCAATTCACATCCCCACCATTTTCAATCTAAAAATGGTTTCCCTAGTTATAAAAATAAAAATAAAATGGTAGTGAAAGCAGCAGCTGCTCTGGCCAAACCTCATCCACCAACATCTCCATGGGGTGAAGGAACCCCTTGTTGAAGGTATTTTCATCCCAAATTTCCCCCATGATTTTGATTAGAATAAAAAATAGAAAATTGAGGAGCTCACTTCTGGAGCGAGCCACACTTGCATCAATGAAGCAAAAACTTCTTTTTTGACCCCAATTATTCCTAAACCTTCCAGCACATCAAGTCTTTCACTTGTGTTTCTGCTCTAATTACTTTTGCTGAGCATTAAATTGCTCAAAACGTTGAAGCACTGGAGTCTGCCAACCTCATTAATGAAGAAAAGCCACAATTATACCTCCTTATGCCACACGTTGATGATGCCCCAATCACTATGTTGTCCGCCATGGTCTACCAGTTAAAGTGGGCACTGGACAAAAGTTTCCCCAAAGCTTCCTCACCTTCTGATATGGCTTTCTAGGCTGTTAGCTGAGGTGCCATATTATGAATTTTTATTTACAATGATCCCTTTGTTTGGCTCCTTTGCAAATAAAGATGTATAGTGGCTCCCCCTTTTGGGTTGGGCACCACTAGTGCTAAAAAAGTTCTTATGGTTTGGTGATAAAATCTAGTGGTAATTATTGGACTCAACTTAGGGCAAGCAGCAGTAGGAAACACATATAGTAAGTATCATTTAGGCCCTGCACATGAGCACAATTGTGGGCTGGAACCCAGCTGTTCTCTGAAGCACCAAAACCCTTCCATGATGCCAAATACTCATGCTTTTTTTCACATGATGGAAGGGCACAATATCTTCCACCTTCAACTCATGTGTCCTATCCACAGTGTATGAATATGAGGTCTCAAGAGGAGGAGGATCCTTAAACAGGGTCAATTAAATCTTGTGGAATGTGACAATTATCTATACTTAGGTGTTTATATCCAACTGGTAGGAGGCGTGACTCACCTTTCTGCAATGTACTAAGACCCTATATTCTTTGGTCCTAGTTTCTTGCACCACTGATTGATTGCAATATTCCTGGCATTAATCATCAATAGATCTATCTCCTTAAACTCAGTTCCTATCCTTTTCTTCCCATCAGAATTGTCCTTATAGGTCTTTAGCATCCAAATTAGTATTTACCTCTTGGTGTACTCCTTGATGAACTTTGCAAAGTCCACTACAGCTTCCACCTTGGGCCTACAATTAAGTTCCATGTTAAAGGAGGGGTTGAAATTATGTTTGGCGAATAAGAAGAAAAACCAATAGAAGAGTACTGAGAATTTTTATAATTGAATTTTGCAAGAGAAATTGTGAAGCCCAATACAGTCAGTCAGCTTCAGTGTATTGCAGCAGATATTTTTCTTAACAATGATTCACTCGTTCTATCTACCCATCTGATTGTGGGTGGAAGGCAGCTGAATGGCAAGTAAAAATTTCAAGACTTACAAACCTCTTCTAAAAATATGGATTAAAACTAAGTCCACAGTTGCTGATGATTTTATTGGGTATGCATGGGTTAAGAAGACATGAGTTGAATAGCTTGTCATCTGAACTGCCTTTATAGTGGTTTTAAGGGATGAAGCGGGAAAGCTTGGTAAACCAGTTCACAAAACCATTGTCAGGCTTCACCCTAGGTTAGGTGAAGCGTCAACATATAGTCTATAACTTCTTATTTGTTTCTTTTGACTTCAGCTTACATTTATTATTGTTTTAATTATTTTCAATGATTTTTCAAACAAAAAACAAAACATTATCATCTGATTGTCAATCAACTTTTAATGGGCCTAAGGCTCAAAAAATACTATTCAATTATTAATCAATATCATATTGGGCCTAAGGCCTGAAAAAGATTATAAATATATTGATTGATGTTTTAATTAGCCTAAGCCTAAAAAACACTAACATTACATTTTTAAGCAATAAGTGATTTTCCGCTTAAAGATGAGCTATACTGAACAAATTTTAGAAAATTGCTCTGATTAGTGCTCCACTGGCTGATGAAATGGGTAAAAATGACTGAATCAATATAATATCATATTAGGTCTCTCTTTCTGCTAAGCATCACTTTTCAAAAATCAATTCAGCCTGAAATTTAGCTCCACTAAAGAGATTTACGAAATCTATTAGCAAATATGGCGGGAAACCCCGTAAAAGAACCCGCAGGCTATGCCAAACGAGCCAGCACCACCCCAAACGAAGCAACCCTCGGTTACCCACCTTAGGGTCAACCAGAATCACCCGCTCGTAAGCAGCAGCCATGAAAGCAGGCACCACCCCCCAACCTGGAGCTACTTCAACTAGCGCCAGTTCACCTGATCGCACTTCTGCAACCTGCACGCCTAACAAATCTGTGTGCGCTGCCTCCCACCAACCCGCTGGGCCCCCTCCAACCAAGGAGGCCATCACCCACACTGTTTTAATGGCGCCTGCTCAGTTGAATGCAACTCAGCCCATCCAGGCATTCACCTCCCCCATTGTGTCAGCTAATTCAGCCCCATCTATTATTGCTGACGCCGTGTTTCTGGCTCCCTCCATGAGGGGCGATACCCAGCTACCTGGCCCCCAAACCCTCAGATGTAAGGTTGGATTAGCCGCACATTCTGGTTCACTAAGCACCAAATTGGGACAATCTACTCTTCCCAATGAGGATTCAAATGGTTTGGATTTTGGAACTTCACACCAGTTCCAATCTCACCCGTCCCATTTAAACCCCATAATCAGCACTTCTCAAGTTGGCACTTTATCTCCATATGCTGAAAACAACCAATTCACCAATCAGCTAGTGAGTTTTGCCCACGAAATCATAGCAAATACTCGGGCTGAATTTGCCCAAATAGATTGGGATGGTGATGAAACATCGCCCTCCTCCCAATTGGCTGGGGTTAATTCCAATCTGGATGGGCCTCCCCAATTTAGCGAGGCCCAACAATCCGCCTCTCAATTTAATATGATGCCAGCAACTGCTGTAACATTCCAGCAACAAGGGAACTCCACAAACTTGTTCAAACCACCAGCTCACACTCAACCTGCGATTGCAGCCCAAAGCAAACACAAACGTACCAAAGGAGCCACTGGGGCGTGGCAAAAACCTCTGGCACCAACGCTACCCAAAGCTGATCCCCGTGAAGTGGCATTTATTGCTGATGTTAAGAAGAAATGGGCTGAAACTAGAGCGCAAAAAGCTCTACCTCGCTCAACCCTCTCCTACGCAATTCGCCTTTATTATGGGCATAACCCTGTTGAATTCTATACAGAGGATTACTTCTCATACTTTGCAGCGATTGCGGAGACATTCCCAATTAACACCACCATCCATGAATCAGTGGAGGGCCACTACATCGATGTGGGCTTCACTGAAGCTGCCCTTGCTGACCATGCTGCCACCCTTCAGGTCATTATTCCATGTGGATCTCTTCGCATCTCCTGCACACACTCTCACCTGGAGAAAATTTCATGGGTTACTTTTTCCAACCTACCAACGACTGTTGATCCTGAGTCTCTTAAACTGGCGCTCCATTGTGGTTTAATGGAGTTTGGGTCTGTTCTTTTAGTGGACTTTAGCGTCCCCTCTTAATATGCTCCCACTCAAAGAGCTCGCACTGCTAGGGCGTCATTCATCCCCTCCCCCACTGTATCCCGCAACATTGAGGTTATTCCTCGTGTGGCGGTAGTTGGGGCATGCCCTGAGATCTTTTTTGTTGACCCTGATCAGGCGCGCCCCCGGTGTTTATGGTGTAATGCCCTTGGACACTTGTATAGTGGCTGCACAGCTCGAAAACAAGCCCTCTTAGCCACCACCCAGGGGCCCAAACCAGGCCAAAAACGATCCCACGTGGCCGCATCAGCAATTCCACAACCCACACAATGGGTTCCCGTTCAAGACCTGTCCCCTGAGGCCTTACGCCTAGCAGTTGAAACAGCTAACCCCACTATTGGTATGGGATACCTTCGCGCTCATGCCCCCTTCCAGTGGGCACCCCCTCCAATCTCCCAGAGTCAACTCCCTCTCTCACCAAGCGCAAGGCATCTCCCACAGGGTGCCCCTCGTCAGCCACCCCCACTCAGGGCTCCGCAGCACCCCCACCAACCTCCACCAGCGATTTATTGTATCAACCCTCAGCTCCCAATGGAGCTATGCCCGCCAGCATGGACTGGCAACCCGCGGCCTGCGGTAGAAGTGCCACCTCAAAGAGTCCTACCCCAACCCCACAGTCAATTTTGCGCGGATCCTTTGCAGTGTTAGGAATTGAATATGGGCTCAGACTCATCAAATGGGGACACCGCAGAGGTCACCATTGAGCACCCTCAGGTCCTTCCCCTGCAACGGAGCGGGGGCAGCATCCTAGGCTGGCTTACTGGGTCCTCCGCCCCCCACCCTCTCCTTCCCCTCAGAACCCTCAACGCTCCTCACGGATTGCAGCTAATAGTCAAGCTAAAGGACTCAAAACTAGCCGCCTCACAGCAGCAGGTTTAAGCGCTGGCAACCCCCCAGGACATGGAGGGGAACAGCTATGAGTCCCCATGGCAGCACCCTGGCCCTGCAATCCATCAACGCAAATGGGTTGCGGGACTTTAAGCGGAGAGCCCGCCTCCTCCGAAACTTCAGGTCAGCACAAATTGACATTGCTGCTGTCCAGGAGCCTCATATCCTCCCCCACGAACAATCTGCATGGAATGAACAGTTTGAAGGCAACTCCTTCTGGACAAACCATGCCGCCCTTATTGTTCTTGAATCCCCAGGTTAAAACCCATTCTTTTTCACAATATCTAGGTGGCCGCCTCATACTGGCCAAACTCACCACTCTTGACTTCTCCTTCTTCGCTGCAAGCATCTACCTGCCTAATGCAGGTCAGGAGCAAAATCGGCTCTTGGAAGAGCTCGTCCAACTCAATCTCCCACGGAATACAGTCCTCTTAGGAGATTTCAACACAACCATAAGTTGCGTCCGTGACTCTTACCCCCCTGCAGCAAAGGAACGCCCTGGATCAAGTCGCCTCCAGGATTTCCTTCGCCTGAGTGGCTTTATAGATGCGCTTTCACCATCCGCGTCTGGCCTAGGTTGCATGACTAGGATCCAGTATGATGGAGGAGCTTTCCAGTCAGCGTCACGCATAGATATGGCACTGATTGGCCCCCTGCTAATTGGCCGCGTCTCCTCTCCCATCTCTCGTGATAACCATCTGAGTGATCACAGGTCACTCACCGTTGTCCTCACCACCACACTTAGACCGTTGTTTAGGTTCTGGCCTAGGGTTGCCCCAGCTCTTCTCAACAACCCCTTCACTAAGGAGAAGCTGTCTATGACCATCCGGGAGACTCTCACCTCCCCCCACCCCACCTTCTTGACCACAAGGCTAGATGGGCGGTGACCAAGGAGGGCATCACCCGCGTTGCTTACAACTGTGCCAAAGCCCAGATGACTGCAGCTCGCGCCAGAGTCAAAAGGGCGGAAGCCAGAATCAGACATCTAGAGCGAAACTGCCAGCCTTCGCCCTCTCCCAGATGGTTGGAAGACTGGGAAGCGGCGCAGGAAGCACTCCGCTTGGAGCTCACACTGCAGGAAAAACGGGCAGCAAACTTTACAACATCTCGTTACTATGCTCAATGGGAACGCCCCACCCGCTTCTTCTTTCAGAAACAGAAAGCCTGGTCAACAGCGCAGGATATTACTGCACTGAAGATTGGCACTACAACCACTTCGGATAAGGAGGAAATCACGCAGGAACTACACCGCTTCTACTCCAGCCTCTTCCATGCCACCCAGGTGGACCCATCGGACATCCAAGACTTCCTGTGGCGGGCTCCAGAGCCGCCCATTGACCCACGGGCTGATGAGGCTCTACTGGCGCCTATTTCCATCCAGGAGGTGATGGAAACCCTTCTGAAATCCCCACGGCTTAAAGCCCCAGGCCCAGACAGAATACCCTTCGAGGTGTACCTTCTGGAACCTGCAGTGATAGCCAGAACCCTCCGCGACCTCTTCGCTGCACTCTTGGTGAATGGCGAGGTCCTCCCCGACTCCAGAGGCTCAATCACGACCCTCATTCACAAGAAGTCAGACCGTGAGAACCTGGCGAACTGGCGCCCCATAGCGTTGATCAACACAGACCACAAGCTCTTCACGAAGCTTCTGGCCAACCGCATCACCAAATGGGTGTCACCTCGCCTCTCCCCATCCCAGCACGGTTTTATTCCGGGGAGGTCGTTATGGGACAACTATAATGACCTTCACGTGACTTTGACTGCTAACTCTCGTAAGGTGAATGGCTTTGTGGCTCTCCTGGATATGGAGAAAGCATATGATCGGGTAGCCTGGAAGTATATTGATGCTTCCCTGGCCCGCTTCCATCTCCCACCCGCAGCTAGGCGCTGGATATCAGCGCTCTATGACCAGCTCCACACCAGAGTCCTGGCGCCAATGGGTTTTAAAGTGGCAGTACCAGTTGGACAAGGTCTCCGGCAAGGGGACTCCTGAGCCCTATCCTTTTTAACATCACCCTTGACCCCCTCTTGGCCTCCTTACAGGACAAGCTAACAGGGATTCTGGTCCCAGGTAAAGCCCCCACACGCACCATGGCATTTGCAGATGACACTGCCATTGCATTTGGCTGCCCTGGGGATGTTGCCCTCGCTGCTGTGACCATTGAGAGGTACACCAAGGCGTCCAACGCCATGGTCAACACCTCCAAGACAACAGTTGTACAGGTCGGCTCCCCCACCTTCCCCCCACCATTTGGTATTGAACCTGAGTGCGGTACCTTCCGTCACCTGGGCGTTCTCACCAACCAACAAGGAGTTGCGCTAAAAGACAATGAGGACTTGCTCCTCGCAGCAGTTAACTCCAGGATTGCCAGCTGGAGTCGGTGGCACATCACCCCCCAGGGTCAAGCTCTGATGGCCAATGTGTTCCTCCTCTCCAAAGTCTGGTTCCTAGCGCACGTCTGCCCATTCACAGATGCCTTTTATACGCGGCTCAATGTACTCCTCCGCTGTTGGATCTGGGGCTCAAATCATCCACCAATGGCCCTCTCAACCATTTCCTGACCCTGCAATGAAGGGGGCCTAGGGCTTCTGGACACGCGATCCTCACGCCACCACAATCTTCCTGAAGTTCCTATGGCCGATTGTCTGCTGGGACGCGACCCCCATGCCCCAATGGGCGCCCGCCCTCCGCCAGTCAGTGTCAGCAGCCCTGGGTCTTCCTAGAGCATCTCTGACCTCATTAGGGGAGTGGCTCACAAACCACCCAGGCCATCGCCTAAAACCATCCTCATCCCCCTACTGGAACCAGGCTCTCCTTGCCCTGAAACGAGTAGGCGCGCGGATCCACCATGCCTTCCCATACAGAAGGGAAGGCCCTGGCCTCAGCCCCCGTCGCCATGCAATTGTGCACAATGGACAAGTTGTCACAACTCGCCTCAACCCCCAAGATCGTCCTCCCATCCGCCCAAGACTCCTTGAGCTCCTCCCTCCCTCCGTGAGATTTGACCTTAAGGAATTGTGGAAGGACGTCTATCACCCCATCCTGTCAGCAAAGGTGTCCAATACCTTATGGAGGGTGCTCCACTGTTCATACAGGACAGGGGACCGACTGGCCCTACCTTCCAGCACTGAAGCTGCCCACGCTGTGTGGAGCCTATTGACTCCCACCACCATCGTTTTTTCACCTGTCCAGGTGTCGCCGCATTTTGGCCAAAGGCCCGCGCGCTCCTCCATGCTCAGCCCTGGTCTGGACACCCTGTGCAAGACCTCATGTTTGAGCAGACATTGCCTGGTTGCCACTGACCCCTCCATGTCCTCGCCTATGCCACAGCCATCTGGACCATCCATAACTCCTTCCTTCATGCTGCCTTTGACCAGCAGGTGTGGACCCTTCCACACATGATCACCCACTTTCAGGTACACTTTGAGATGGCCCTGAAGGTCTGCACTATGTCGCCAACCCTCCCCGCTCAGTTGTCACTGCAGCACGGCTCTGGCGCGCAAACCCCCTCCCTTTCTCGATGCCTCCTCCTCCCCTTCCTCACCTCAGGCTCTTAGGAGCCCAGGCGTAATTCAATAAACATCGATGAATCCCCCCTCAGGTTGGGACCATCTAGTATTAAAAAATATAATATCATATTGATAATAATCCCAAAATCATATCAATATTTTGCTCTTCTATTCACCCCATTAGTAAATTTATGTCACTTATTCTGCCTTACTATCTGTTGGTTTACTAATAACAATCAATGTAACCACTTATCTGTGTTACCTTTATGGATCTCATCATGGCCTTCCATGATGAATCCTAATCTACTACAACCCTGAACCTGGACTGTGCCAACATCTCACACATTCCTGAATCTCTTTCAACCTTCACATGTGGTGTGCACCTATCCATCATCACCTGGAATATTCCCCTCATTTATTTATCCTTGAGTTTTTTCTGATACTATCTAAAAGCACCATTTACCAGAAATAGATAAGTTTCCCCAAATACGTTTTCCATCATTTATTAGAAAGTTCTCTTGAGACATATGAATCTTTACTCAGTAGGTAAAGCCTAGTTTATAGAAATTTATTTTAACATTTACCCTGATGACGCAAGCTTTGAAGGACCACTTTTATAAGTATGGTTTGTGCCACTTGTGAAAAGGCTGGTGGAGCAACAAAACTAGTGCTACTTTCAAAGTCATCTCTGGGATGCAAAAATTCCAATGAATTAATTTGAATGAGAAGATGGCTTTAGATCAATTTGAAGTCTCTATTAAACCAAAAACTCTCCATCAAACACTACTCAGAAGATGTTGGAGGTTTACCAGTTGAATTTAATTAAGCCCAAACTTATATGCTATTGAAGAAATTTTGGGCAACTTGTGGCATGGACTAACTAAAACAATGAAAGAATTATTAGGAAGGGTGAGCTGCAAGTTATAATGGGCGCATAAATATGCTTCAGCAAACAGAAGCTCCAAATAATCACTGATTATGCATATGATGCTGCAGTCAGTTTTGCAACTGAAAATGGCATTATGAATGAGAGCAATGAAGTAGCACTTGAAGAAATAGATACCGCCATAACTGAGATTCATAATACTTTTTTCAATGCACAAGTATAGATCCAGAGGATGATCTTCCAAAATAATCTATAACAGATGAGACCTTGGATAAGCTGTTCACACTTTGACTTATTACAGCTTAAGAATTAGTTGTCTGAAAGGCCAAACAAGGAGCCAATGAGTTAACTAAAACTAATTAAACCAAACATCCCCACACCTGTCTTGTTTCTAGTGCTGAGGCTCCTAGCTGTCCTGATGAAATTGGAGCAACTGAACCAGATGCCTCCACACCTCTCTCAATTCCTGACA
Source organism: Massospora cicadina (assembly GCA_022478985.1). NCBI lineage: Eukaryota > Fungi > Entomophthoromycota > Entomophthoromycetes > Entomophthorales > Entomophthoraceae > Massospora > Massospora cicadina. The sequence continues at coordinate 20,348 of JAKSZP010000435.1, read as the reverse complement.
CCAGTTCTCCTTGCTGTTCTAGTGTCAGAATCTAAGAAAACAGCCATTGCATCCTTCCTGATTCCCTGTGCTTAGTCTCTTTGATGTTACAATGTTACAAATGGACCAGCCAAACCAGAAGTCTCCACGCCCCTCTTGTTTCTATGCACTGAGAATCCTTGCTATTCTGACAACATTATTCTACCAAATAAAATAAAATAGCTAATCCTAGTTTACTTTCCTTAGAAATGCTTCCAATAATCTAGATAATTTGCTCAGGCCAGCTGAGCTGAAGCTTCCTAACAATAAACTCATGCCAATCACCTAAATTCTGTAGTACCCTCTTCACCTTCAGCACTGGAATAATTACTTTCTGACAACAAAATCAGAACATCAACCAAATGCCTTTGCACCCTCTCCATTCTCATGTGCCAATGCTCCTCACTGTTCTAAAAAACAAAACAGCCAACCTTGATGTCTCAGTGCTTTCTATATTTTCCTATGCTAACGTTTTTCTGCTACAACATCAAAATTGAAGTCATTAAACCCATTTTTTGCCTTTTCATCAACTCATCTATTCCCAATCATTATATATAAGTTATCTCGTATGAATATATGTTAGGTTTTTCTATTGGTGCAAAAATTTAAAACTACCTCAACCAAATCTGGATGCTTTCAAGAAAATTACTAACCAACTGCCTTTTTAAATTTAAATGAAGATGTGTCCTCGGTCTCCTGTTTTTGCCAATCTGTCAGTCAGAAAAGTGAATCCATACTTTCCTCTTTAATTGGGTTAATTAACTAACCACCTGACGCCTCCCATTTTAAGTTTATACATACTTGTTAATGTAGTAAACCCCATCTGGAATTTAAGGCCAAATATGAGCCCCCTGACTGATATATTAATTTTAAAGTATTGCCCCAATCAAGGTTTTCATGCCATCACAATTGAGGAGGTATAGTCTGGCATGTCACTTGTCCTCTGCATTGTCCTCTCTGATCTGCTGGTTGCCCACTTACAAGAAATCTTGCTGCATCTTGCCAACCACTTCCTTATCCTCAACAAATGTGACGCCAAGTTTAATACCCTATATTTGAGATGAAACGCCTCATCACCCAAAACCCTCAGTAGGAAGCCCAGTTTGAGGCCACTATCAGCAAGGCTAAGGAGATGCGCTTGGCATCTCTAGTGAGTTCTCCAAAGATGACCATGTTCATGGGGGCCATGCCTATCTTGCTCCCTGGTTGATGTTGTCACCTTTCCGTTACCTGCACTTTCCCCTGACATAGACTTTATGTTAAATTTGCTTATCATCAACAGCTCCAAAGGGTGATTAGGGGCATAAGAATTGGATATCAAGCTTTGTATCTTTGTGATTATCCAGGAGGCCTCCAAATTCATGAAGCATACTAAGCTTATCTATTTGCCCGCTAGAGATATGAATCATGTTGTCCAAGTGTGAAGCGTTGAAGCTACCCTCATAACCACCAACTTTATTGACAAGTCCTATATGCACTAACTTCTCATGTGTTCCCTTCTCCACCAATCCCTCATTATTTTGAATGGAGCCACCAACTGTGATAACTATGCAACCAACAACAACCTATAAACTACTAACTGTCTGCACAAGATGCAACTGAACACAGCCTCATGCTCACTGGAACAACATCTAACCCAACTACCTTGCTTTTATGTCAGGAGAGTGTGTCAAACTCTCTGCAAGTAAGCCGACTGTCAACCATCTTGACACCACTTAGTATGGTGTCAACACCTTCATAATAGATAATAAACCCCAGGAAACCCTCAAGAGAAGGGAATTAATGAGAGCCACAGATGGTGTCATGGATTAAGTAGAATATATAAAATTAGTCTTTATTATTACAAAGGAAGAGATGACCAACAAAGAAGGTTGATCTCAAAAATCACCTTTAAACAATTGGGGAAGTTAACCTCCATCAGGCAAGGCACTGCACTCAATTGGACTAGTAAATTCAGCTTACCATCCATTATCACACTGTAGCTTGAGTAAGCTCACATTCAGGTGATTGACTGGAGCTAAATTATACTAGATTTGGTAATTTTACAAACTATATAGGACTCAAAGCCCCATTTTCCAATTAAATGTAAAAATCCGTTAAATTTTAATATAGCTGGTGAACTTTAATGCTGCAGATGTAACACTCATATGAAGATCACATGCACCCCCAGAACCAACTTGGACATAGTTTGCCTTTACCTAGCGTTGGTCCAGGGTGTGCTTAAGGTCATACAGGCCTGTCAACTTCATCTTGTTGGCCATATCACGTCAGCCTTAACTTCTAAAATTTGTTCCCATAATGTTTTCATTTAACCATGATATTACCATCCAAATTTTCTGGGGCTCCATGCCTCCTCCAGGGCTTCATCAAGGAAAATAGTTCTAATGGGAAGGGGACAGTTTCATGGCATTGATATCTGGTTTAGTTTTGGGTCCTGCCGCCTCTGGGAAACGTTTGTGAAATGCAACAACAAGGTCTTGTATATGGACGCTGTTTTGTGCAGGTACCCAACTAGTATTCTGCAGCATGATTCCTCTTCACAACACCAGGTACTCAAGTTTTCTTCTTACCCTATGAGAGGCTACAATCTCCTTTACCTCTGTTATAGTCTGATAACATGATTGAGGGTACCAACTCAAAGGATAAAGCTAATCGTCAAGAGGCTAAAAAGATGAAGTTAGAAGCCTTTCTGACCTCAGACATACCCTAGACCAGAGCTGAGTTCAGGCCAGATATGCCCAAATCGGTCTAGGGGATGTGTGTGACGCTCAGACCTGTGTTGCAGCTAGGGTATCAAAACGCATTATCTGTACATTAAACAGCAATGGTTTGGTTCAGTTGCTCAGTGAATATAGTCTTAAAACCCATTTAATTTTTTTAGCTTGAACTTGAGTCAACTGTGCCTACAATTAATTACTTGAGTTTATGCAATCTTGAGCTATAACCTGGGGAAATGGAAGCGTGCACTTATTGGTACACTTAGGCTTAGTACCACTTCCACCAATGGATGACTACTCCCCAATTGTTTAAATATGTTTCCTTAAGACTAACTTTCCTTGTTGGTTGACTCCTTTAATAAAATTTCCCGTTATTTTAAATTTTTTAAATTTGTGGTTACTGGGTGAATATGTGAGTGGACTTCTGGGGAGGTTTTTAACAACGTTGGCCATTATATTTTCACTAAAGTATCTAAAGTTCAAGTGAACCGTTAGGTATCCCTTTTCCCCTCCAGACTAAGGCACCTAAACCCTCCAAAACAGATCTTCACTTGGTTATGGGTGTAGAAATCCAGCTCAGTTACACTTGCTTGGTGCTATGCTGCTGGATCCCACAAAGGGTTTTTTAAAATAAAAAATAGATAAATATAAAGATTTGGGTTTTATATTTTTTATGTAAGCATGGGGGTAACAAAAAGAAGCAATCTTTTCAACTTTCAATGATCTGTATTTATACTATTTTCAAAGGTCAGAGGGATTTTGGGATAGGTTGGGAATAGCTTTAATGCCTTCCAATTTAGGTAATATGGGTGTTGATCCTATCATATCTTGGGGGAAATTTAGTAAACTTTAGTAAAACTGACGTTGGGGTTTTGGGGCAGAATATACCCATGTGGCAATGTTTTGATGTACCACAACCAATCACTTCTAGAGAAAATATTCTCATTTCAGGGGACCTCCTCCACACCTATAAAAGGGGTGGCCCCTGCATAGGTGAGATGAAGGATTTGGTGATGGTTGAGGGAGTACCTTTTGCTGGTTTCCCTAAATTCTGTTGTGCAATTGACAAAATCAGATTGTCTGTTTTTACAGATAGTGCCCTGGTGGATTTCAAACTAGTATTACCCCAATTGACAGGGTTCCACCAAAAATTGGCCAGAGACTTTTGGCCAATATCCTCAACATTCTTATTAAAATTGCTCTTAATATCATTGAAAAATTACAAATGGCTAACATTTCCCTTTTTCAGCTAAACTTGACCTAAGACATTCTTATTTTTAAGCTGCAAATGCAAAGGTCCAACAATGGGCTCTCCCATGGGGTCCACCCAACTTTAACTGTTATTAGTTTCCAACTACTCTATACTGCGCTATACACTCTTGCACTGGGTTACTTTGGCTCTGACACTCTTTGTGGTGCCCTTTTTACCATAATTTTAATTACTGGTTCCATGGCGGTGTGTCTGTGCACCACTCACCATCTCTCTGAGAATGAGAGAGTTACAGACTTCACTTTACAGACAGCTTTTAAAGTAGTTAAGTTGTAATGAGAATAGACAGAATATATAACCAACAAGGGAAAGCTTGTTGAAAACTTCTATAAGGTCCTAAGATCTTACTTGTGCTATAAAATTCAAAATAGCAAGCGCTTCAGCTAATGTGGGTTTCCTAATTGATTGCAGTACAATGTCATCAATATATACTATATCAACCATTTTTAATGATCATCATTCTTAGTACCTCAGATTTATAGTTCAATAGAATTATGTTTGCTTATCATATGAGTTGTAGAATTTTGTTGAATAGGTATAAAAGCTTTTTGCAGCATTTTCTTTGAAAGATAATAAAAAAGCTTCTAATGTCACACATTTTTACTGACAATTATTTTATTACAAGTATACTAATCTGATCTTTGCTTGCACTGGTGGTAGACTGCTCTTACTGTCTGAAGAATAATTTAGCAACCTTCATCCACTTATTAGTGATGGCCAAAATTAAATATTATAAAATTTTAAGCCATTTATATCATTTGAACATTCCAAGCTGACTTTTACATTTGTTTATACCTACATAAATGTCACTAGATGTGGCAGTTATCTTATAGTAAGATAATATAATATCCAGTAGAGCATCTAAAAAGTGCATTGTATAGCTGCCCAAATATAAACTAGAGCTTTTGAGGGTGAGGTGTGATAAATAACTATACATAAAATATGTTTCTGACTTATAAAGACCTTACTTAACAAAAATAAGTTAGGCCACCAATGCTCAGTTGACTATGCTGTAGCAGTGGGGTCATAATTTATGATCATAATAAGCTGAGGAAATAACTTGTAAAGTAATGTTATAATAAACAAGGATGATAGAGTCTAAATCTTTTAAAGCCTCAGTTCAAGACTCATTCAATATCTGAAATGGGGCTTTCAGTGAGAAGATGGTGACTACAAACATCAAGATTTTTGAAACCATTATAATAAGTATATCATTCAATTTATAATTAAAGGTATAGTTATATCATTATAGGCTAGTATTGGTCATACTTTTTATAATAAGCTAAAATTTATTACTTTAATTAAAAATACTAACGTCACTCTTAGAGCACTATAATTACTTTATAAATAGGTGCTGAAGTAAGATGAGGCTAGTTTTAGGTATAAAAATTTGTGCAATATGAGGATTAAAACTTATAAACAAAAGGTCTTTCTGGGTGATATATATGAGATTACATTTTGTGAGGATTGTGGATTAAGATATAAATAGCAACCTGATTATATTTTGGTAATCTATGTTTTAGGTACTTACTCCCCTGTCAAAGTCATAAATAAGGTATAAAGGGTGATGAAACTAAGTTATAAAAGGTACTAAGAAATTTCAGTTCAAGACATAATAATGGGCTGAGCTAGAGGGTTGAAGCTATTTAAACTAAGTATGCACACAAGCTCCAAAATTTTATTGTTCTAAATATCTACCGAAGTGGCAACATTACTGCATTATATATTTAGAGTTGTGGCCTTTACACATTCTTTTCTAGTATGCTGACCAAATCATAGATATCTTCCAACAGTTTTGCTGAAAGTCAACCCCTTTTTAATGGTGCGGGTAGGTGGAGCAGTTGACAAATGGTATAGTGAGGATACCTTAGTTAAAGTAATTTAAAAAACGGTAAAATAATGCTATAAGCGTTTTTGGTGAAAGCTCAAGTGCTCTTATAATAAAGCCAGGAGTAATCAATTGGAATTGAAATAAAACAAATCTGTTGTTTTTTTTAAAAAGTAACAACATAAAACTGACTAGCACTGCACTTATAAACAGTTTTAAAGAAAATATTTGTAATGCAACTGCTCTTTAATCATTCTATCTTACCTAAATTACTGGCATATATACCCACTTCACATTTTTTACGTTGCAGCACTTTAAATAAAGAAGTTGTAGCAGTATAAGCAATTATTTAATTTGCTTAATTACTAGAATCGACCGTTTGCAGCTTTGCCTTCTTCCAGGATAAAATTAATCATATTACAAGATATCTTGATATATTCCAACTATTGCTTACCACTAAATTTTTATTTTACTTTTATTAAATTTTTATTAAAGCTTTGCTCTACTGCATTTTATCTTAACAAAAAGGGTTTTGTTGTAATTATATAAGTAAATCTCACTTCTTAAAACCACCTATTTCTTAATATGTAGTTCTAAATTAATTATTTGCAAAACAATTTTACATCCTTAAAGCTTACAACCCCTTCCATATTAGTTTTATATCTTCTTTTTCATTCTATTAAGCAAGTAAAAGCTGATGGGCTATTTTGGCAGTAAAGGCTAATAAATAGAGGATCAAACAAAAAGTAACAATCAAAACTCTAGAAAACCTTTTAAACAAAAAATAGAGATTGGCTAGATATTATTATATAAACATGTTAAAAAGCTATCTAACTATTTTTTAAGCCCTGATCAATTTCGGCATTACAAATTTTATTACATACTAGTGAAATGAGCCGATTATACAATTAATAGCTGCAAAGTAGGCTTCCCTTAAAGAAGTATGACCGATGGTTGAAGGGGTAAATTGGGAAATCAAGTAATTATTAGCATAGTTTACAAAATTTATAAAATAAAAGCGTTTTTAATATCACATAAAACTTTTAAAAAATATTTTATACAATTTTTGTAGTTTTGAGTGCACATAGAATTAATATTAAATTCAAGTAAACTAAGTTGAAAGAAAACGCAGCCCAATCATGGAATATTTCAAGAAAAATTTGACCGTTTTTACGCAAATTCGTTAAAGCGCCTCTGACCTCGGTATTTGAATTCAATTAACTTTTATAAACTCACATAAAACAAGCTTAATTATTTGTTTTCTTTGGATGGAGAGAAGGAAGCTTGGAAGAATATGACAGACCAGTACAAGGTAGCCTCAATTTGAATGCATCATTCGAAGATGCCCATTAGGGCTGGTCCCAGGCTGAGGTTTGCCTTCTAAAATATGGGCGTTTGAACTTTCATCTTAGAAAAATAGTGGCTAATATAAAAACTTACTAAAAGGCCGGGTTGAGAGAGACAGTTTTGGCTTTTTAAGGAATGTACTTTCATTTTCTAGCTTAGGCTCCAATTGACTAGAGCTTAAATCTAGTAAGCTTTTAGTTTCTGCAGAAACAATAATTAAACCACTATTTGAAGAGTTAGGTTGTGAAGAGCCATTTTTAGTGAGATGCATTAAATGTTTATGAGCTTGAGTAAAAACTCTAGGAGAAAAATTCTTCTCGTGTATATTCGGTGATGAGTGAGTTAAGTTATTAGTGTCATGGACGCCAGAATGCTTGGTGTCAGAGAGCTTCTCTTCATTTGAGCTGGCAGAATCTAAAACCTTAACTACACTATCACTTTCTTCACTGTGAATCTCATAATTCTCAGAAATGGAATCAACTTGCAATGCTGCTTCTAAACAGTTTAACAATAGCTTCGCATTGTGCTTACCCTTTGATATTTTTTGCGAAGATTTATCAATTTTTTGCAATTCATCGAAATCAGTTAAATCACTACCAGAAGAAAAGTCACTTTCTGAAAGTTTTAACAAGCTAAGACAAAAATCTACCTTCAACTATGGATTCACCTGAGAAACTTTTTGAATCGACAGCGTTCGTCTATTTGAAGTATAAAACATCATATAAAAATGCAGAGGAATGATTAAATACCTTAAAAACATTCGGCGTTAGAAGTGAGTTTGGAGATGAATTCACACGCAGCGCATGCACTGGTAACTTATAATGACCAATTTCAACCTCTGTATCATGGTAAGTAATTCTTCTTTTTTCTCCTTTTGCGGTCTAGTTTTATCCTTCAAGTTGTTATTGGGCATAAAATCTTCATCTGAATCATCTTTAAATTTAATTTAGTGAAATGTCAGCTTTGCTTAAAATTATGTTTAAAAACACATCTGTTAAATAATGGGCCCAAAAGTAAATTACTGAAATAAGTATTTACCTGAAGAATTTATAGACCCTCGTGAATTTTCGCCATAATTAATAATTGAGCGTACCCTGTTACACATATAATAGTAATAGCCTGTTAAATATATAAATAAAATATATTCTAAATACCTCTGAGGCCTCCCAGACATGATAATGTATTATACAAATTAGTAGATTTAAATCATTAAATACTACAATGCTGTTAGATAAGGGCTATTCCACTGCCTCCCGAGTTCGATCCCGGTAATGGACTTTGGGTAGGGGACGATTTTGACTGTGTTGGTTTTGCGCACCAATGCCCCGAACCGAGATAGCGAATAGCAAAGGCGGTCCATGGAGTTCCTGGCCTATCATACGCCGCGCATGGAGGTTTTCCGGGTTTTATTCTCCTTTCCCATTTTCTTTACTTCCCTAATCGGTGCGGTATCGTCCCAGGTTGGCCCATCTCGAATAAAATTTATAAGGGCTATTCATTTATTTTAATTTACCATTTACCCAGCTCTGCTTATGTCATAATTTATTAAATCTATGACCTATCCTGTTGTAATCAAGTACTTACATTCGGCGAAATACCCAAAATAATTAATTGACAATTTAACTTTATTCGAGGTAAGCTAACCTGGGGACGGACATTGCCAAGTGCTTAATGAATAATTTAAAATCCATCTACTTAAAAAATTTTACTGACGTACTGACATACCTACTGACTGAATGACTGACGTCTGAAACCTTCGAATCTGATAAGAAATCTATTTGAGTTGTGGGTGAGAATTGGCGAATCTTATCGAATCTGAAATTATCGAGCCTGATGGGTTCAGTCTATTTGGGCGAGTGGGTGAGAATTGGCGAATATTATCTAATAAATACCTAATTGCTCATCTGAAACTCAACAAAATCAGTATTAGAGTTTAGGTAGATTAAGTAGTTAAGATAATCAGCTCACCAGCCACGAAGGCAACAGCGGAGCTGTTAGTCCGAATGGCTCGAGAGTAGTGTTGGCACAGTCTATAGGCTACAATGTGAGCTTATCATTTGATAAATAAATACTGTAGCGAAGCAAGGATATCTGGATGTTGGGTTTATATATTTCAAAAACCTGCCTAATTTGGTTCACCTAATCAATAAAATGCTTTTGGCAAGTTAATAGAAGTTGATTTAGTAGTTTGGAAGGTATGTCACATACTCAATGATTTTAAGTTTAAAGTGAAGTTTCGGGTAGTAGTTTGGTGTTATTTGATTGATTCGATAGGTTTTTTTGTTTGGCCAAGTGGTTGATAGCTTTTGTTCGAATCGATAGGACACAGTTTAGTTTTAAGGGGTGATTAGTTATTGGTTGTTTTAATATGTTCAGTTAGGTTTACCTGAGTGGTTGGTTTTTGGTTGATTCGATTGAGCAATTAGATTTGGCTGAGTGGCTTTATTTATCTATAATATAAAATCTAAATTAATAAATTGAAAATCTGAAATTTTAGACACCGTAGCGAAGCACGGGTAAATCGGCTAGTTACAATAATTCACTTTAGATCTAGTAGATTTTATTGGTCAACCTATGCAAAAACAATCCAAACCCATAGTAATTTAAGCTTGTCATGGTACGACTCATGCTTGAACATACTTCCAGCCATAGAACATATATCATGTCAATATATATAATACCGATTAGTTGATTTAATTGGTCAATCTATACTAAATTTACTGATCGCCATCTACAATAATTTATTTTAGATCTAGTTGATTTTATTGGTCAACCTATGCAAAAACAATTCTCACCCATAGTAATTTAAGCTCATCACACTATGATCTCATACTTGAACTTATCCCCAGCCATAGGACATATACATGTCAAAAAATAAAATGGGCTGGAAGGCTCAAATGAGCAAAATGACACCGAAACATAACTTAAACTGACTAGACAGGCTGTCAACAGCAAAACGTTAGATGACCATGGCGGAGGGGGAAGGGGGTCAGGGGGCTCCTCAGCTTCAAAATTAGCATGTGTGGGCCCAGGCGGAAAGTAAGGGATATTTAAATCTATCTTATCTGTATGTATAAGAGAAATACCACTGACTGACTCATCACAAAATTCCAAAAATACCAACCTAGAAACTTGAGGTTTGGTTGTAGGTTCCATATGTGATGTAGGTTAGCACTAAAAAAGGATTTTTGATAATCTAAAGTAAAATAAAAAGTTTTATATATAACAAGTGAATATTCTATATGTTTTAATGGTACTTGCTATATTGTTATGGCTGAGAGTTTAATCTATAACATAAATTTAAATTTATTGAATTGAATCATCTGAAATTTTATAAATAGTGTAGCCAAGCATGGATAACTCCACTAGTTACTTATAAAGCACTTTTATTGATATACTGACTGACTGAATCTGAAACCTGCGAGCCTGATATGTTCAATTAATTTAGATGATTAGGTAAGAATTAGCAGTTATTTTCCCTTCTGAAACTATTGATTCTGATAAGTTTAAGCTATTTGGCTGAGTGGGTGAGAATTGGCAAATATTATCAAATCTGAAACTATTGAGTCTATTAGGTATAATCTATTTAGGCAAGTGGGTGAGAATTGCCAAATATTAGCTAATAATTCACTAAATTGTTCACATGAAAATAATCAAGCCTGATATATTGTCAGGGAACTAGGGGATTCTGATGTATTCCCCGATTGGTGGTGGGCAGTGGAGCATAACTTTCAGGATTTTTATAATTGTCAATTTAGCAGTCATCATCAGTCATCCTGTGTTTTTGACTTAAAATACCTGGGGAAAGATATTTCTTAAAACTGGAATATAAGAGATACAACAGGAAATTAAACTTTAGAATCTGATGATTTATTGTGATAAGAACTGCAGGTATTTATACCTTTTCTAGGGCTATTTCAGTGTCTAGAATGTTCTATGGGAATCAACTGAAATTAAGATAAAAAATACATATTTCTCAAATGTGGTATTACTATTCAGATGGATCATAATAGAATTATTAATCTGTTTGACACTCCCCCTATTTATTTTTATACTAGTAAAGTTTGAGATGGTTGCCATTGATAGTAGACTGATATGGCACTCCATTAAGGATTTCTAGGTTGTAGTTTCCATAGAGACCTTAATAACTCTAAACAGCCATATGAAATGTGAGTGAGTTTTCTTGGAGTGGGAGTTTATAAGTTTATTTTGATACAGGAGGACTAGGTCTCCTACTGTAAAAACCTGGAGAGTTTTGAGGTGGTTGTCATAGTTGGTCTTCATTTTATGGGCATGATCTTGTACCAGTTTCTCCATGTCATACCATTTTAAGTGATGGGTTGATGGGAAATGGTTGCTGATTTGCTTGGCTAATGGGTTGGGCTGGAATTTTATTCCAAACAGTAGTTTATATGGCATACACTTGGTAGTACTATGAATCTTAGTTTGGTATGCCCAAAGTATGGCAGGTAAGTGTTCACCCATTTTATCAGGGTTGTCTGTGATGCTCCATTCCAGGGCATGCATCAGTGTTTGATTCATCCATTCCATAAGTCTATTACACTGAGGGTTGTATGCTGTTGTCATGGAGTAACAAGTGCATACCTGGGCCAATATTTCCTCAATTAATTTATTATTGAAATGTGATCCCTGGTTAGTCAGGATAAGCCAAGGTGGTCCATAGATAGTAAATATCTCTCATATAGAAACTGGGCTGTGGTGGCTGCATCAGCTTTGGTAACTGCTTTAGCAACAGGCCAATGGCTGAAGTATTCAGTGGCTACTAGAATATTCTTTGATCCATCAGTAGCAACCCTTAAAGGTCTCACTATCATTGAGGCCCCAAATCTCAAATAGTCTAGATGTTGCTATAGGGTTCAGGGGTTTCTGGGCACCTGGTGACTTAGCAAAGACTTGGAAGGCATGGCATGTGGATACATAGTTGCTGACTTCAATGTAGGCATTTGACCACCAGTATACAGCAAGTCCCAACCAGGTGGCTTGTACTCCAAAGTGTCTGGCGTCATCATGAACCTCCTCCATCCGCTGCACGCATTGGTTTATTGGAACCGCCTGGGTTACTAATCTCTTAGTATGTACATATGGGTGCCCTTTAAATGTTAGAAATTTTAACAACGTTTTTTAAATGATGGTATATCCTGGATATCACTTGGTACTTCAAAATCTTCTAGGAACTTTCATATCTGCAGGAGCTCATTCTCAAGATCAATCTCCCCTTATATGGAAGATTGCTGGTTCCGCTGGGTTATTGTAATTTGTGATAACCCATCTGCTACTGCGTTGAGTCATCCAGGGAGGTGCACGAATTTTAAATCAAACTCCATTAGCTCATATCTCCAGTGTACATGGCGCTCATTTGGAATGGGATTATTTAGCAGAAAACTTACTGATGAGTTGTCAGTGAATACTGTGACCCGTCAGTCCAACAGATAATATAAGAATTTAAGAAGAGCAAACACAACAGCCAGAAACTCTTTCTCATATGTTGATTAGTTATAATCTGCTGGGGCAAATTTCTTGGAGATGAATTAAACAGGTAGGTACTTGTTTTTCATAGCTGTGTAAGCACAGCTCCAATGGCTGAATCACTAGCATCTGTAAACACCTGAAATTCTTCATCAAATTTGGGAAAGATCAGGATGGGATCTTGAAATAATGCATTTCTCACGCTGAAAATACTCTGGTGGGCAGCATCACTGAAGTCCCAAAGGGTTCCCTTATTCTGGAGCTGGTACATTAGAGCAGCTACCTTGCTGAAGTTTTGAATAAAAGCCTGATAGTAGTTGAAAGTTCTCAAAAAGCTAAGGTGTTCAGCTGCATTGTTTAAGATGGGCCATGTGGAAATAGCTTCCACCTTAGAGGGGTCAGTGCGTTTTCCTTCTGGTGAGATAATGTGCCATAGCAGCTTCAGATCTCTAGTGCAGAGTATTAGCTTTGACTCATTGATTCCAAGGTTTGCTTCCTTCATCTGATGAAGTACTGCTCCTAAGTCATGCAGGTGTTGATTGAAATCAATGTAATATATGGTGATATCATCATGGTAAACAATGACACACTGATTTGTTAATCCACGGAATAATTTGTCCATAACCTTTTGGAAGGTTCTGTTAGTCTCCAGTAAGACCAAAGGGCATTTGAGTGCATTTGAACTGTCCAAATTTGATGAGCGCCGTTTTTGGGATTGAATCTTTCTCCACTGCCAGTTGATAGTATCCAGAGAACAAATCAATGTTAGTGAAGTACTGTGCGCCTCCCATGGTATTGAAGATGTCTGTGATCAATGGCATTGGGTATTCATTTTTCTTTGTTACTTAAATTAGAGGGATGTAGTCAATGTACAAGCAGATTTTCCATTATTTTTGGGGACAACTACAACAGGGAACGCCCACAGTGATTGAGAGGGGTGAATGAGGCCAATGGCTAGCCCTTTATTGATCTCTTCTTCAACAAATTTTTCTCATGCTTGTGGCAGGCGGTAGGGTCATATAGCAATGGGCTTAGCATCACTGGCATCAATCTGGTGTGAACTAAGGTTGAGAGGGGAATGTCATCACAATTGTGGCAGAAAAGTGTCTCAAATTGTCTGAGTAGTTTTGATAAATCTGCTTTTTGCTGATCCTCCAAGTGGGTTAGGGCATTAATTTTTTCTGTTGACTCACCACACCAGTAGGTAGACAGTTGCGCAGGGGCATCTGATGGCCTTTCTGGGTTGGAATATCTAACAGTCAGGGGCTTCATTCCTTTTTCTGTCTGCATAAACCACTGGTCTGATTCAAAGTTGGCGAGTATTCCAAACTTTTTTAGGTCCTGTTGGGAAAGCAACAACTGGAAGTGGTTGTTATCAAAAACTACTGCATCAATATAGCGGATTTTGCCAGCTATCTCCGCAGGAAGTTGAACACTAGGCCAACAAGATTGTTGAGTTCCACCATCCATCAGAAAGACCATGTTGCTCTGAAGGATGTCCTCATATCCATTGTCCAGAAGAAACTTCTTTGTCAAAATATTTGCTGAAGAACCTGTACAAGGAGGGGCACTGAATATCCAAAGAGGGACCCCATGGTGCATGGTGCTCCTGTATTAGTGAACAGTGATTCCTGTTTTGGGCCTCCACCTTGAAGCTGGGTTAGACCAATGGCTTGATAAAGGTCTTGCTGTAGTGAAGAACTGGACTTGCATAAGTTTCCAAGGGGTACTGGGATAATTGTCTCTTCTAAAATCTTTGTAGATGAGATCCCTTTAGGTTGGTAAGACACTGAGTTAAAAACTGGTACCATAGGTTGTTGTGGTATTCGAAATTTTGTGGAAGCTGTTTTCTTTGCTACTTAATGGGTTTCTGTAGGGACGACTGCTGTATTAATTGGGTAGTGTTGGAGCTGCAGGTTTTCCATAGCCTGATTGGCAAATTCAGGTAATTGGAGAAAGTTACCATCTTGTTTTCTTCTGGGTTCATCATATTCTTCCATAGGTATTCCATGTGGTTTATTGGGTTCTTTCTGCTCTGGGTTCACAATATCATCAATCCGCATTATTTTAGTTGGGTCATATATATTGTGGCTGGCTAATTCTTCTTGCTTCCATTTTTCAGCAGCATATATTTCTGCCAGTAGGAGTTGTTGGACTTGTTCTGTTTCAGGATCTGTTGATGAGTATTCAATCTATCAGAGGAGGTGCTGAGGTTGTCCTGGTGGTGGCCCAACATAGGGGCGCTGGTAAGGCGTTTTCCCCATACCATAGTATTCATTTGATGGTGAAGTTGTATAAAAATAGGGATATGGCGGATAGGGTCTCACTGGCACTCCCCCATAATGCATTAGTGGAAGATTAGGGTACTGATGGGGTACAAACTGGGTGAGATTTTTCTGCCCAGGAGCTGGAGGTGAATCATGATTTCTTCAATTAGCTCTGGCAGGACACCTTCATTATAAATGAACCACTTTGCACCACCAGCAGGGGTTTCGGCACTGTCTGAAATGATGAACAGGCACATTACAATTGTGGCAGCAAAGGTTGTTTTATGGGGGTCATCCTTGTACTATCATGGTATCTGTTGTACTTGCTCCAAAAGGGCATTCAATTGTGTGGTAAACTCAGAGGAAGAGCTAATATGTTGAAACTTTGTGGTAACCTCACCCTCAGGTTCTTCTTCCTCCAGCTCCATCCTTCCGGTGTTTGATTTTTTAGGTCGATGGCTGTCTAGGCAAGCATATTGGTGGCAGACTTAAATGGCATGGTTGGCACATGAAGGTTGGGAAAATAGGACAGCATTTAGGTATGGTTCTTCTAAGGCATCATAAACCATTCCATTAACTGTTGATCCATATCATCACAGCGTAAGTTGCTAGTCTGATGCCATTGTCCAAGTAGGTCTTCAAATTTATCTAGGAAATGGTTGATGTTATCATGATCCTTCAGGCGCATGTGCCAGAACTTCGCTCATAGTTGTGTGGTGGATACCCAAAACTTGGCATGGGCACACTCCTGCCATTCACCCCAGGTGTCAAATGGGAGGTTGGCACTATGACACCACCTTGCCACGCCTGTTAGAAGGCTGGGCACCTCACAGAGTTGTTGGCAGTCATTCACAGCAGTCATTGCCCCAGAAGTTATAGGATTCTAACCATTTATCTATTGGACTGTTTAAAAATTTCTCTAGGGTTTGCCTTGTGTAGAGTTTCATTAATGTCAGGGTAGCATCCTGGCTCTGGAAGGCATTTTCAGGTTCCCTGGAAGGATCTCCAATTTTTCAGGGAACTAGGGGATTCTAATGTATTTCCTGATGTGTGGTGGGTGGTGGAGCATAACTCTCAGGATTTTCAGGATTTTCAATTTGGCGGTTGTCATCAGTCATCCTGGGTATTTTTGACTTAAAACGCCCTGGTGAGGATATTTCTTAAAACTGGAAGATATGAAATATAACAGGGAATTTAACTATAGAATCTGATGATTTATTATGATAAGAGCTACATGTATTTATAAGTTTCTAGGGATATTTAGATGCCTATAATGTTCTAGGGGAATCATCTGAAATCAAGATTAAAATGAATATTACTCAAATGTGGAATTACTATTCAAGTGGATTATAATGGAATTATTAATCCATTTGACAATGTTCAATCTATTTAAGTGAGTGAGTGAGAATTGGCAAAGTTATCAAAAAATAACTAATTGCTCACCCAAAACTAAACAAAAATCGGTGTTAGAGCTTTAAGTAAATTAAGTAGATTTAGGATAACCAGTTTATCAGCCACAATGGTAACAGCAAAGCTGTTAGTCTGAATGGCTTAAAGCAGTGCTGGCACAGTTTTTAGGCTTTCAGTGCGAGCTATAAACCTGACTAACTCCAGGTAACTCCACTTGTAATCAATAAAACCCTTTTTAAACCCTTTTCTTGAACTCACTGTCCCGTCTATCTGCCTGCCTGTCTGCCTGCATGTCTGTATGTCTGTCTATAATCAAATCTTACAAGCTTTTTTAGATACTTATTGTCAATAGAAAATTCTAAAACTTTGCATAGACGTTGGACTTAGATGACAATACAATAATCCATAAAAAATTTAATTTTCATATTCATAATTAAAAGTTTTATATGTATCAAGTGAAAATCCTATCTATTTTTGATGGTAGTTTATATATTTACAGCTGAGCAGTTTGATATTTGGTTAATTCAAAAGTTCCAAGTTTATTTTCCAGGCTAGCTAAAGCTTTGAAATTTGGCACATTTATGTATCTCTAATGACAATATGATATTATAGTAAAATATTATGAAAAGTGTGAATTTTGCAAAAGGAAAACGTTTTTAAACCATTTCCCAATTTTCTATTTCATTTAAACTGTTTATCATAGCCATTTATAATATATATACTCAGCATGTATATTCTAAGTTGCTTATAATTTACACTTGACAAAATTCAATATAAGCTCTAATTTGTTTCTGTGAGCAAAATTCTATAAGTTAGGTTATAATATGGCACCAGATTCAAAAAGGGGTTATTGGTTATTATTCATACTTTTCTCAACTAATTTTACTTTTTAGTACCTTTTTTAAGGAAATTCTTTTTACCAAAATTTTTAAAGGCAGTTCTTTTTTTCCCAAAAATTAGTGCACTTTTCAAAGTTAGTCTTTTTTCCCAATTTTAAAAAACTCAATAATTCTATATAATTGTTAAGATTTCAATATGACTGGATGATAAGCTAGTGTTCTGGAAGATCATAATTTAGATATGAAGCGAGCTCCAAGGGCAAGTAATAGTTTAGAGCAATGAAAGGTGAATTGATCAAATCAATTAGGGTTCAGTAATTGAGGAAATTCTGTTGAAGCCTCGATGATTGAACAAACTTTACATTGATAGCAAATAGAGATTGACTAAGCAAAATGTGTCAAATCCGTTGAAGAATACTGAGGGTTAAGAGTTGAGCGGAAGAAAGAAGTTGAGGAGGTTTTTAGAAGAAGAAAAGAGAGGAAGAAGGGAGTAGGAGTAAGTAGATAGTGAAAGCAGAGAGGGTCTGCTGGTTATATCATATTAAATAAAGTAGTGTAGCTGTGGCAATTGCCTCATAGTTTATATAAGTTTATTATGTTTATTTGGGAGAACCAGCGATCTCCATATCGTTTGGCCATTGCTCAGTGGGATAAACCTGGTGAAACTCGTACAGTGGAAACAAGTCATATCTGCCAAAAGTTAACAGTGGAGCTCACTACAGGGGAGCCCATTGATCAACTTTAACACCTTCATCATTGCACCTATGGCGCAACCAGCTCGCATTGATGGGGTACTACCCCCAGTTATCAAATTGTCTCAATATGGGGAGCTAAAGCTTGCTTTGTATACCTTACTCCAGGCGCAAAAAGTGCTTTTTCAGGAGAACAAACATATTATTGAGCAGCTCAACCATGCCTTCCGTCAACTGCAATTGGTAGGTGACCACACCAACCAACTTGCCAACCTCTTGAGCAGCACGATGGAGCAGCTAGACTTTGCAGTGTATAAGTTAAATAAGGTTGTTAAGGAGAAGGGAATCTGCAGTGACAGGCTGCCTCCATTTAACCGTGATGGTAACATACATGGGTTTTTCAAGCGGTTTGATTTTGCCATAGAAGGGGCTTCTGATCACCAAAAAGCTCAACTGTTGTTATCCACGTTGGATGTTTCAAGCGCTGGTCAAGTTACATGCTATCTTAAAAATAGTACTGTAGCTTACCAAGAAGTGAAGGAGACTGTAATCTGCCTGTTTGGGGGCAAAGCGAAAATGGCTTAGCGCAAGGCAGATTTTTTAACAATATCTTTTCAAAAAAGATGAGTCCTTAATACAGTTTGCAGTGCGGTTCACTAATGAGGCTCATGTGTTGTTGGGTGCAAATGTCTTATCTAATGAGGAGGTGGGCATAGCAATGATGGTGGCTATCAAGACCTATTGCAAATTACATAATGCTATGGCATACACTCTTCAGGAGGATGCAGAGTTACTCAAAATCATCTATAATTTACACCATCTATCCATCACCTTTAGTGCTCTCAACATGGAGCAGAAAAATCCTGCATCTGACACTAAAATTCAGCTAAACGAAGGATCTTAACAATATGAGGGCAATCCATGGGTTACTCCTCAGTCACTTAACTCATGAGGAGTCCTTTCCATCTTTGTTATGATCAATTCGCTTATCCTCAGTACCACAATAACCTGTGGTTTAATAGTAGATCTAGACCTTCTGGAGTAATTCAGAGATGAGTGCTGGTCCAAATACTTGTTTCTCATGTGGAAAAATAGGCCATTATGCAGTTAGTTGTCAGGCCAACCCAAAGGTCCATGCAGTATCCGTTATCCAAATGTACAGGGAAAAGGGCAAGTGGAGTAAAGATGTGATGCTCTACTTCTGCTGATTCAAATTTTATTGTACCTGATGCTTTCCATGAGTCACTTTGTGTCAGCCCTGGGGCACACTCTGAGGATTTACTATATCAACAAATCCATTACCAACTTTTGGCCTCAAGCTGAGGGAAAGACCCCAATAATGTGGGCATGAGGTTCCGACAAGATATGCATAAGCCATACGCCTGGCAAATCCTTGAGCGAAATGGTACAGTTGATGGTGAGCCCTCTGCATATTTCGCAGCTCTGAAGGGGGTGGAGGTGGAGATTCCTGTAGAAAAGATTGCCCAGGAGTATCCTCATGTCAGGGCTGGTATGCTCATTTTTCTGGATAATCAATCGCCCTTAGATGTTTATGTAACAAACACCAAGGGTTCTTCTTATTCAGAATGTACATATTGTGACATATTCATACAGAATACCAAAATTTGGGCGATCATTGATACAGGCGCTCCTATCAAAATTATATCTACTAAGATTGTGGCTAAGCTTCCGCTGAAGCCAGATGTGGACCACCTTGTAGTGTATGGGACTGCAGGGGCACAGAGTACTGTGTCAGAAGGCGCATATAGCTCATTGCCTTTGAGGTTTGGGTCAGCCAGTGCATCTGCTCCAGCTGTGGTGTTGCCTGATGACCACTATGACATGTTGATAGGTGCTACATTTATGCGTCACTTTGGGGCTGTGGTTAATATGGTGGATGAAACCATCAGTATCCTGAGACGGCGGATTCCCATCTATTTTACTTCCAGCGGAGTCCCAGATGACCCAATCTGCTCTAGTCAAATTAATCTCGCCTATAGCGACGGTGTGATTCCTGTAAGATATCAGCAGATGAAGCAGAGGACCCAAATACTTCTAAACCAGATTTACAAGTGCAGAGGGTGTTAATTTTTTGGCGTCTAGGTCTGCTGTCGCTGAGTTGGATTTGCACAGGGTATAGCACTGAGCAACCCAATTGAATGATATGAGGATCGCCAATACTTATAATAAAACTAAATAAAATGATTATGGAGCTAATGCCCCTTATTTATTCCTTTATTTTAGATATCTCGCAGACCGTTCTGCGCTTCTCTTCCTTGTAATCCACTATCCCTCCTTTAATCTTTCATCAGGCTCTTTATACCTTGATTCCCCAGCTGGATGCATCCTTGGCTTGGTATCTTCTTATTCTTCATCCTATTCGAGTTGCTCTCATTCATATCAAATCTCGGTGTGATTCCTCTCAAATTGCTGAATGTTCACGTTTTGATTGATTATAATTTGTGTATCCCTT
>JAKSZP010000434.1:0-79654 GCA_022478985.1 Massospora cicadina | reverse complement strand
TTATTGATTAAGCTTTGAGATGTTGATTGTCTATTCTGTCTCTTTGGCAATAATCACCAATTAAATGATTAATCATAATTCTCATAGAATCATATCTGTAAAATATAATCTTAGGAGTTGATTATGGGTTGTCAACCCATTACCCTTTTTACTGTACAGGTTTGGTTTCCTCGTGCACCTCGCATTGTAAAGAATACATTATCCAATAATAGTATGGAGACTATTATCCATAGTTGAGTTAGAACTATTATCAGGCCCAACGCTTTGGCCAGTACTTCTGATTAAATACTTGATAAGTCATGCTCATAGAGATTTGTATCCTCTATTACTGTCCTCTTAATCTTTGTCAAGGTCCTCTGATGACAGTCTCCTTTGACATAACACACAGTTGGAAACTATCCCTGATTTGTGGTTCCCATCATCTCTAGATCCCCGCTCAGATCTCTACTCTTCTCTCTGAGAGTCTTCCAATTATTGCCTTCTGCAATAATAGCCTTGAGATGGAACTTCACAATGGATGCTATTAAGTCTAACTATAACCAAATCTACAATAAAACTAATAATGTTCCTTGTATGTGAATCCTGGTAGTTATCATGTTTTTATAGTGAACCCTAGGGAATTATATAGTAGGGGATTCAGCTATCTAACCCTTGGTTGACAACTCTTTGATGAAACAGCAGCTGTTGCTGTTGAATCACCCATCCTTGTCTCAGCGGCAATGGCCTTCCCCATCCTGGCTAGGATTCCATCATTGGACATCCTCAAGACCTAAAATGGAAAGAGTCAGAAAACGTGACCCTAATGTTTTCCTCTTGATCCAAGCAAACCAACCATATTTGGCAAGCGACCTGCTTAAAAATGTGACTTTTTACCCATTATGGCAGGTCGCTTCACCAACCAATCAATTTTTTAGTTACAGGTGGCATCACTCACCTTGAAAATCACTACTCATTCCCAATCAGTTGGTGATGAAACCTGACCAATCCCAATCAGTACACCTGATAGTAATCACTATCAGATGCCCCTATTTGTCAGCTTCTCCGCCCAATGAGATATTAGGTATTCATCTGGATTGATCCCCAATGGATACAACCAGGCGAATATCCCAAAATCCGTAAACATAGGTTTTCCCAAATTTGGGCCAACTGATTTCTGATTCACTTCGCCTTAGGGAATTTTCCCCTAGTGACACCAGGTAATCTAGCAGGCTGAGAATATGGGCAAAAATCCCAACACCTCAATAAGCCATCCAAATTATGATGAGAAGCTCCCACTTGGTGAACTATCTCATGATTTTAAGTCTGTACCCATAATGCCCATTGAGCCAGTTGTCCTTCCAGTTCTCTTAGATTATGTAGCCAACACAGTGAGGAGTGGTCCGTCAACCCTTTAAAGTGCATTCCATGAATATACACCTGAAACTGTTTACATGCATAAATTACCACAAGCCATTCAAACTCAATAACGGTGTAAATCCTTTCAGCTGCTGATAGTGTATGGCTCACATAAGCTACCAGATGTTTGTCCCCTGAGCTCATCTACTTAACTCAGGATGGCGCCAATCATCATTAACAAAGCATCAGTTTGTACTATAGATTCTTGATTGAAATTTGGATATTTCAGTATTAAAGATCTATCAGATACCAACATAATTCATCAAAAGAACTCTGAGCCTCTTCATTACAAACAAATTTTTTTGGATCCTTCAGCAGATGAAAAAGGGGCTTGGCAATTCATGCAAAAGGCCCATATAAATCTTCAGTAGTATCTAGCCATTCCAAGGAACACTTGGATATATTGGACACTTCTCAGGATGGCCATCCGCTCTATGGCCTCAATTTTCTGGGCTTGCGGATGCAGTCCACTAGAGTTGATAGTGAATCCCAGATGCTCAACTCTTTCTTGATGAAGTATCACTTCCTCAGCTTAATCTTCAGATTAGCTGTGGACAGTCGCTTGAAGACTTCTTCCAAGTGGTTTAAATGATCAGTAAATGATCTAATTAACACATTTATATCTTCCAAGTACACCAGGACGCATGATAACTTCAGGTCATTTAATATGGCGTCCATGGACCTCTGGAACATAGCAGGTGCATTATATAGACCTTGGGGCATCCTTGTCAGTTTGATAAAGCCCCTTCACGGTGATAATCATGCATTTCTCTTGGTCCTCTCTTGCAAATCGATTTGCCAATTTCCTGATATTAGATCCATCTCAGAGAAATACTTTGCTTCTCCCAATTATTCTAATGCAACGTCAACATGTGGTAGTGGATAAAAATCATTCTTCATAATTTTTTTCAGCTTCTGATAATCAATCACCACCCAATTAGAGCTGTCCTTCCTCTTTACAATAAGGATAGGGATTGCCAAGGGACTCGATAATGGAACTAGAGTTTGTGCTTCACTAGTTTTCTGATCTCCTCTTCCACTGCCACTTTGGCCACCTTTAACCAATAATTTACTCTCATTCTTATCAGCAAATTTTCCCCAGTGTTGACTTTGTAGATGACAATCCTCGACCATCCCAAATTGTGGTCATCCTGGGAAAGTATTTCCCAATACTTGTCAAATAATTTGAGCATCTTTTCCTGCTGTCTGTCTGTGTGTCTGTCAGATCAGCAAGTTGTTCCCAATTGACCAATAGATTAATGATCTCAGTCATTTCCTGCCATTAATTCCATCTCATCAAGGGTTCAAAATTCTGACCAAAAATATATATTTTTTTATTTTTTAACTTTCTTTTGCAATGGGACTTAACCTGCAATTGGGTTCAGAGGTCCTTCTTTTCCCCATCATCAAAACTGGTTTCTAGGTATACTTTGATCTGCCAGTTTTCATGGTTCAAAATTTTATTCTTTTAAGACTAACCATCTAATCTGGTTCAGTTGTCCTCTTTTAGTCCTTAACCAAAATATCAGGATGAACCATTTTAATGGTTCAGAGGTCCTTTGGGAACATTGCAATTATTTTCTTAAGATCCAATACTTTCAATGTTTAAGTATTGACCTTCTTCACTATACAACCAGCAGCGCTGTTTCTTCATGTATAGGCAATACCTGACAGCTTTTGAAATACTCACAAATGTTTCCATTCAATGAAACTTCAATCCTAATTTCTCATTCTTCTGACAGATCCTAATTTCATTTTGTATTTCAGCAACTGATATTTGAGTCTTCATATCTCACAATATTGTGAATTCCTCATTGATTGGCAGTTCCATTCAATTTCTCTTATCATTTTTCTATTAAGAACGATTTTTGGCATTTTGTTTCTATTTAAAACGGTTGAAGTAAATCCTCTAGTGGATCTGGAAACAATCCCCTAATAACAAGGATTGACACTAACGTTAACTTCATCCAATTTCGTTTTGAATTGATGATCCTCATCTCCAGCATTTTCTGCCTCATTTGATTAGATAATATTGGGTCAATTATTCTCTTCACTGTCTTGGATCAATCACTCCTTTTTTTTGACCACGTTTTCTTCATTGGTATTGCTTTAAATACTCTAACTTGATTGCTTTACGTTTCAATCTTATTTAATGTCTTGTCTAGTGTCTCATATAAACACCTCACACTTTAGGACTATTTCAAGAAGATCCAATTTTAACCTGAGTTGGCCCTGCTGAAAATCTTCATCTTAAGTAGATGTCTGGTAGAACATGTTCTCTTGAAACACTAAACAGTTCCATATCTAGGCTGCAAGTCCTTTTTCTGAATTTTGAGTATCTTCTTTGGCGTCGTTCGCCATATAAGAGTCACATTCACTTTTTAGGTTCTTCAGTTTGTCAATTTGTTTCAATAATTGCTCCATTTCTGAGCTGAGCGAATGCAATTAAATGCATTATGCTTTGAGTTCCAACTTCAAGTAAGGCTTTTTGAACTAGATCTACATCTTCTTTTTTCAATGATGCTACTTTCTGAGTAGCTCATTACCAAAATTGAAAACTTCTTCTACCCCTTCTTTATATGACATCTTAGATTGGCGTATCTTACTCAAAAACCCCTGTAGTGAGCACCAATTGTTAAAATTGAGTAAGGCTACTCTAAAATTGAGTACCAAATGTTACAATCTTGGGTTCTTCACTGATTGATAGCTCCCAATTGTTAACTTCACAGGCTCTATTTATGCATGATTTGTGTTTATTATAGTAGTTGATATTTAATTGATAATAATATGCCGACTATTATCTGCAGTTGAATAGATAAACCCAAAATGGTCCAACGCTAGACCTGTACTTCTCCAAAAAATACTGTTGATGTCAACTATAGAGACTTCTTCCCTTATCCGCCTAGCTTGATCCAATCTCAGATCCAGAAGTCTATGGCTTTCTTCTCATCACGCAGAGTCTGCAGAGATTTTTGTTTAAGTTCAGCTTCTTTTCTAAGTATCCTCTATCTTTACTCTTTATATGAAAAGAGTGTCCCCAATTATTGTATAGAAAAACAATGATTTCTGAATATGAATAGAACTTGAACAATCTTGAAGTCTCACTAAACTATTAAATTCTTAATCTGAAGTTTTTATTAATGTGAGTTGTTAGGGAATTTATAGAGGATGTTTGGCTGTCCCACTCCTCAGTTGTTGCCTCAGCCATGGAACAACAACTATTGCTATTGAACTTCCCTCTGACGTCTCACCAGCAATGGTCTTCTCCATCTGGCTATGATTCCTCCATCGAGCATCCTCAAAACTAAAACTGACAGAGTCAGAAAATGTTCCCTAACGTTTCCCACCCAATCACAGTGAAACAACTATATTTGGTTAATGGCCTGCTTAGGTAATAGGATTCTTTACCCATTATGTCAGGTCATGAACCAACTGATCAATATGCTAGTTGCAGGTGGCATCACCTGCCTCACAACTGCTACTTAAATTCCCAATTGGTTGGCGATGAAACCTGACTGATCCAAATTGGTACTACAGATGTTACTCAATATTAACTATCAGATGTCCCCATTTTGTAAACAACTCTGCCTGACGAGATCTTAAGCATTCACCTGGATTGATCACTGATGGATCTGAACCTGGCAAATTACCTAAAATCCCCCAAACATTACTAACCTGAATTTGGTGTCAACTGATATCCAATTCACTTACCAATGGGAATCATCCCCTAGCGATCCACAGTTAACCTAGGCAGCTGGAAAGGTGGGCAAAAATCCCAACAATATGGCATGGAATACTTTAAGCCCAAACTTTTTTATTGCAGATTTTGTTGTTGGAGCAACACAATTTACTTTTCTCTAGTAATTTAACAATGAATTTTTGCTTTAAAGTTTCAGATAAAATAGCATAATAGGCTGGATCTTCACCTTAAGTGAGTTAAATTATTTTTTGGGGGTTGGTCTTTATGCATTATAGAAGCTTTTTAAGAAAATCCTTTGAATTTTTCTTTTTACTGGCTTTTAGAATTCCATTTGGTTATGTTTGAGATTCTGACAGTTGCCTTATATGCCAATCAGGAAACCATTTCCAGAACGTTTTTTTTTCTGGGAAGAGGGAGTGCTGAGTACAGGCATTCAGTTCCCCATTTCTAAGTATATCTTTTCTTGGTTTGGCGCCTGATGATGTTTAAATCCTTTGCCAAATTTCGCTATTTTTATACCCAAATTACTATCTTGCCAAATAATGTGCCTTAGATGGCCCATTTCCCTCTTTTTATTATGGTTCAAAACTTTCTTTTGTTGTTTCCCAGAGGCTTCCACTTCCCTTCATTGTATAGTATGTTGCTACCAACCTTCCTGCTTCCATAACATATATCTCCTTTATCTTTGGTTTATTCAGCTTGCTTAGCTATGTGAGGCTTGAAACTACCAGTCCTAGCATTAATCTTTATTTGAAATATTTGTATCTTACAGCGATTGCATCCAGCTCTAGAATACTAAATATTTTTAAAAAATAAGGTTTTCATGTATGAAGTTTCTTAAATATTATTATATTTCAATTTGAATCTGACTAACGTATCTATAGTAACATTTTAACTTAAGCCAGTTATAGAATATCTTAGAAATGGTTTTTTTAATAACTTTAGTAAGATTGATTTGCTAAGGATAAAACACTTTAAATTTAACAGTCTACTAGATTTAAAATAGGTGAGGCTCTACATATATATAGATTATTAAACTGATAAAAATAGCTAAAATTAATACGTTAAGATTGTTTATATAACTATTAATTATCATTTTCATAGTTATACTTTTTAAAATTTATTTACATATCCCATAAAGTATATAACCCCTAGGTTAATAGCTGCAAATACATTTAGCATAAACTTTTGACCATCAGTCACATTATACAATATAAACATATCAATGATTCTACTTAATTTTATAGCTCTCATATAGCTAATAAAGTTTTCAGTTCAGAACAACAAACAAACATTTTACCAATACATTCTAGTTTAAAGGGAATTAATCAGGATAACTTTGATGCTTGTAGAGTACCTTTATCTAATTTTTAATGTCTCAAAAATCTCTATATTAACTGCAGAATTTCCTTAAAATTACAATTATTTAAAGCTTGAACTTATCAGAATATAATATACCATCTTTAGAAATATTAGTATCCTTAATATATTTTTATTTAACTATTTGAGGTAGGCTGACCAGGGAATGGGCACTACCAGTATGAGCTAAAAAGAGTTGGAATAGGGAGAGGAAGAAGTTAGATTAAAGTTTTAGACACCCCAGAGTAGACAAGCTACTTAATTTTTCAGCTGGTACCACTAATCAAATGGGGGTTGGGTATCCTATTCCGTGAGGCCTTCCCCTATGATGGAACATGTGTGGTGGAAGAGGCCCACATGTAAAACCAGACATGGAACCATGACTCAACGAGTCTTTTTTTGTTTTGGCTTCAAATATCCATAGATCCAGGTTTGGAAGTGTTCCAGTAGATGTAGGTAAAATCTGCTTTTTTCACGGATGGTCAGCACAGTTCCCTTGGAGACATCCAGCAATACTGTGTGTATTGTCCACAATGCAATGGCAACTATGAGGGAGCAGAGCATGGGTGTTATCAGGGACTCAAGGTGGAGTTCAAGGTGGCTTCTAGAGATTGGCAGCTCCTGTTTATTGTGGGTTTTAAGAAGACGCGCAACTTCACACCATATGGCTCTAGATGGCGGTCATGCTTCAAGGCGTTGGTATATGTGCCATCCCCTCCACATAATGCACATGTTTTGTGAAGAGAGTTGGAGTGGTCTGCTGTCCTGTAGGTTCATCTAAGGCAGCTCCAGGTGTTTGCTCTTACCCTTGGTTAGAGTATTGAGTGATATGTGAGACTTTAATTGCCTTTTTGTCTTGAGGCTTTAAGGATGTTTAAAGAATCCAGGTATTTAATTCTTGCAATAGCTGGGACCATATCATGTGTGTCCCTCTTGGGGTGGTAGTCCTGCTTATTTAGCGTGAATCTTGCTCTGGGTCTTCCCCTTCCCTTGTTAGTGCCCATTATTGTGACCTTACATCCTAAGTGCCAGATGGTGTGTAAGAGGCGTTTGAAGTGGGGGGGGTCCCATGTGGGCACGCTGAATTGGGGCAGTTTGTGAGGTAAGTGAGCAGGCTGGACGGGTTGTGGGGGTTGGATAGTTTGAGTGCCTGTGCAAGTTGTCCCTTGCTACTCTGGACCAGTGCTGGTGTGGGAGGTCTGGGGATAGAACTTCCTATATCCAGGTACCCAGTATGTGGATACCATGGCTTGAAAATCTATTAGGCCCATGCTGCTGCTTGAGCATGAGCCAAAGAGCGTCTCCACTTGTACAGGTGGCTGGGATCCAGGCCACAGCCATAATTGGATTAGGGCGTACACTGAGGATATAAATGAGGGTGAGAAGGAGACTGCGTGGGTGGGGAACCACAGTATTGAGAGGATATGTGAATTGGCAACCGTTAATCATCCCATTAGTCCTGGTGATTTTCCTTTAGGGGGGCAATGTGGTTGGACATCCTCTGTAGTAGGTTAAACTCAATTTTCTCATTGGCGCACCCCTGTTACCAACCACATCCCAAGGTGGCGGGCAGGGTTGGTCGAGGGGATGACACAAATGGCAGGATTATTGGGTTGCTTCCTAATGAAGATCTATGTGGCTCAGGTACCATGGTCCAGCTGACTGTATACTTGCCTAAAAGGATGATTTCTGTCTTCTTTATGTTGGGTGATGCATTTCTCACATTAAAATACCCCTCCAGGGTGCGCTTCAACTGCTGGGCATCTTCATTACTAGCTATGACCGCCATGCAGTTATCTTCAAAGGCCAGTACCTTGACTGCTGATTGGCCTTGTGCAGTGATGCCTGTAAGACGTGAGTCAGCGACGTGTAGGAGTGGACTATGCTGAAGTTTTACAGCAATGGGCTGAGGAGACCCTTTGCTTAAGACCTCTGCATGGTGTGATTGTGTCATTAAGGAATCTAAGGCTGCAGACAGCCATGGATGCTGACTCTGTTAAAATAATTGTCAAGTCTATGAATCTGGGTAGGAGCCTGAAGGCGCTCAGGCATTCCTTTGGGTATGGCCAGCTAACGCGGTTGTATGCCTTCTCCTGGTCTAAGAATACCAGGTACCAGTTGCTTTAGACTGGCAGATTTTGGGATGGATTTTATAATGGTCCAGACAGATCTCCTTGGTATTATCCCCAAACTGGTTTGGATACAGGACTTTAGAATCTGTTTCACCCAGTCTAGTGGCTAAAATTTTAGTTAAAAATTTTGTATTTGTATTTGAAAGTGCAATTGGATGCCAGTTGAACAAGTCCAGTTTGTCACCCTTTTATAACAGGGCTATGACATAGGAGTCCTGTCCTCCTGGTAGAAGTTGGGTCTCCATCAAGCACTGATTCAATGATGCTAGAAGGAGAGGGGAAATTTGTTTAGAAATTTTTATAAAATCGCAGGGTATCCCATCAGGCCTTGGGCATTTCCTATGCGGTACACTGCGGACTGTGTCCCTTAGCTCCTCCCATTTGGATTTATCAGATTATAGGCAAGCGTTGTGCTTTGGATTATGGCGCTGTGTATAAATTTTTTTTACTTTTTTTGGGGGTCAGTTGGGGTTTCACAGTATAGTTCTGTGTAATATGAGTGTACTTCTACTTTGTCCTCCACTGGGTTGGTTGCCACGGTGCCATCACCTTTGCAGACCTGTGTGAATGTGGTATGGTTGCTGTGGGAGTGGAATTGGTGGAAAAAGTATGTCAAGCAGGTTTCTACTTCCTTTATGAACTTACCTTTTTTGGCATTTTGATTCTATGATGATGTTTGAAGATGAAGGCGTTTAGGCTGGCAGATATTTTCGCCTACTTATTCCCCCATTTGGGTCTGTATCTGGACTTTAGGGTGTTGATCTTGAGGTGGTCCAGTTCTGCCACGGTGCGCTTGATTGTGGCAGTGTCAGCGGTGTACCTACATGAGGTAAGATGGCAAGTTTTGTTAATTAATCCAATTTTGAAATCAAAACAGTTTGCAATGGGGTTCAATATAAATGTGGTTGAAAATTTGGGATTCATAGTCTTGTTAAAGCCCAGTTAAATAGTTAAAGTAATTTTATTTTGTCCAGGTGCATCTTCCTCCAGGGCAATGCCTGTGCATGAGTGCAGTTTAATAATAGCTTCACCAAATGAATGGGTGGTTGGAGAAATTTATCCTTTTGGTTAAAAAGTTGGAAAGGGATGAATGGTGGTATTTTGGGGTGAGGATGAAGTCAATGCAGCTCATTGAGATGAGCTTCCCCTCACACACATTAGGGTGAGTCATGTGGGAAAGGAGTGGTGACCTGGGAGGGAGGGCATCATATAGGCTGAAGGATGCCTTCATTGCGTGTAATTTGATGTGCCCAGGGGGTATCCCCTAAGCTTAGGCCATCAGTCCGTGATGGGGTCAGCCCAGAAGTTGAAGTCGCCCAATAGAATTGTGTCTAGTGGAAGGGCGAGTGTTGGGATAATTTTGAGGAATTAATTCCTATTGGCTGGGGTGCACAGTGTGTAGATGCATGCTATTAAGATTGTGCCATCCTGTATGAGATTGTTGCTACCAGGACGTGGCCATGCAGATAAGTGTCTAATTTTTATTTTTATTTTTTGTGATTACAGAAAAACACCTCAAAGTGGGATGTCCATATCAATTGGGATAGTGAGACCCTAGCTGGCCAATATCCTTCTTCCCCCTGCAGACAGTGGGTTTCTTGGATGGCCAAGATATCTACAGGGGGTTTCTTCAGGAAGTTCAGTTTTTAGATTAGATGATTGAGCCCTGTATCTTGCAATGTTTATTGTCTTTAAGGTTACTGAGGTGCCTGTGGTGCCTCAGGAGCAGTTGGGAGGGCCATCTGACCCTATTCCTTTACACCATTTCCAGGTTTGGCTCTGGGTGACTGGATAAGTCCCACATGTGCGGGTGTTCAATCCCTTTCCATTACTGATTTTATGTGGGTCTTACTGGTGAGTGGGTTTGAATTGTTCTCTTCCGCTTGTGTCTCATGATGATCTGTTATGTTATGCTGATTGCTCTCCATGGTTTTAGGGTTTGACCCTGTGTGTGTGTCCCACCTGTGCGCCAATAGTAAAGCTGAATTGTATGGCTAAATTTAATTTATGTGGTGTCATTTATTGTCTCAGTTAAATTTTGGGAATCTTGTCCTGAATCAACTGATCCAATTGGTTGGCTTGAGCAATTTTCTTCATGTCTTCCTGCATTTGGCTAGAGGTGATGGAGGAGGTTGCAATGATGCTGCCATGGCTGCGGCATGTTTGTGGGCCTTCTGTGCCATTTTGTGTACTTTTGGTAAAACTGGGTCTATGATGATGTACTGCCCGTCAAATCCCCAAAGGAAGGCGTAATTGGTATCAATGATTTTGGCGAAGTCTTTATTATCTTCATCCATAGTGTCATCACAAAAGTTGGGGGCCATTAGGACCTACTACATGAGGCATGCATATATCTTGTGCCCCAAAGGTGCTGCAGTGGTTACAAATTGGTGGTGCGCTTTCTGGTGTGATGTGGAACACCTTTGAAACACCTTTATCAGGGAGGAGGAACACTGCTGTATGTGGAATTTTTTGAGGTCTTTGATTACCTCAGGGAGTGGGTGACTATGGCTATTGCTTTACCTGTGCACAGGTTTAGCATCAGGTGTAACTACTGTAGTTCAAATTGTTTGATCTCTCCAAGCCTTCTGAGTCCAACGCAGAGCTCCTCCTATATTACCTTATGGAAAGATTGATTGGGGTTGAGTCAGGTGAGATGAACAAAGCCTTTGCTTTGTTCCTTCTGATGTACATGGTGCGCACAACTCATTTGCCTTTGGGGAGGTCAATTTTTGATGCAGACTCTTGCAGCAGCATCTGCATCATCTTCAGTTTTAATTTGTATGTCAATCCAGACATTGTGGATTGTATGAATGGTTACATCCACTGCGCGGGGGAATAGGGTAGCCTGTGCCTCACCCACTTTCTCCCACAAGGTTGGAGAATTTACCCCTAGGTAGAGTCAGAGCCTGTCCTCTACCAGTGAGAGCGGTTGAAAATACTGTATCTTAAGATATGTGTTTTGTTTGGTTATAAATTACATAAACCTGGATGGTGTCTGGGTTTGTGGTTTCTTGGTGGCAATGTTTCCTGGTGCCATCACAGGGCGGTTCTTGCCCTTTAATGCACCATTTTGCCTATTGCCTAATACAGATTTTTCCTAGTTTAAATTTGTTTAATTTTGTTGCCCATCTCTCCAGTGTGATTATCACATTTGCCATTCAAATTAATTCTTCATAACTAAAGTGATTGCTACGGGAAAAAACTTTTTCAGCAGTATCCTTATCAAACTAAACTCTTATACATAAATTATAACCTCATCATGGCTTGCAACATTACACTTTATGGTAATTATATAATAAAGTTTTGTGGTTAGTGTTATACTCATAGCAGATCAAGGTAGAGTAACCACTTTATATAAGCCTTTAATCAGGTTTATGTCCCATTTAGTCTATGGTAGCAGTGGTATAGGTTTATTATTTTTGGTGGTATAAGTCTAAGATTATTTATGAAAATTAATTATATTATGGTAAGCTCAATGGGATAAAATCTTTAATGCCAAATTTAAAGCTTCCAAATAAGGTTTATATTGACTAATTCTCTTTTTTAGCACTAGGTGGTCCCAACCTGAAGGAGGGATTTATTGGCTAATTCTCAAACCTAATTGCTTGACTTGGTAAAGGACGTCTTTTATAGCTTAGCTTATATAATAATTTTCAAGCATGATCAATTTTTGGATCCTAAACTTTCTTTCCATCTGGCAGAACTTTCTGAGTGATTTTCAAAAAAAACTAATCTAAAACAAACTTCAACTTTGATTCTCACCTGTAAGGGAAACTGGAGTGCATGAGGTCGCTGAAGGAAAAGTGCCAGGCAAAAGGTGCAACAACAAGCAAAGTGACCCAGCAAGTGGAAGCAACGTCCTAGCCGATCTTGGTTGTGTTTCCATATAGATTTGATAGAAAAAAATGCACACCAAACTGGAAACAACCATCAGGGACAAGAGAGCATGATAGCTGTATAAGGAGACATAAGAACTGAGGAAACCTGGAGCGAAATAAATGTGGTGGAGTCAGTGGAATAGGCCATAGTGTGGGAGGCGAGTTTGCGCCCAATTTGGGAGTTAAACCAGAGCAGAAAAAGGACTCTGGCCATCATAATGATTCCAACAGAGGTATTCTTGTGAAAAATAAACAGAAAAGTATGGGAAAACTTGAACAATTAATTCATAAACCTTTACTAAATTTAACTGGTTAGTTGAGAAAAGAAAGGCCTTTCTCAGCTTGGGTCTAAAATTTTTAGGGAGGGTTTGCAAAGGTTTCAAAGTGATTCTCAAAAGCTGATCTGAACTTTGAAAAATTTTGCCTTTTAACAAAATCGAAATTTTATGAATTCAGGCAAATTCCATATCTTCATAGCTCATGACTTTCTAGATTTTGGGGTCGATTTCTGCTGATTTTCTGCCTCAGGTGAGAAATTTTCTTTAGCCATGGATGGCAAAGCCAGAACCCATTTCCTGTCAATGACCTTAGAGAGATCATCAGTGTCTTTTAGGGATTCTGGCCTTGACTCCAAGGGCTTGTTTGACTTTGTTTAGAAGGGCGTTCAACACCAGGAAATATGTCACTAGCTGTGACAACACCTACCAGTTCCCCTGATAACTTCTGATCCTCCGCTGCTCCGGGGTGAAGCAATGGTGATACAACCCCTAGAATTTTCTTTCCGGTGGGAAACGCCTTCAGACTCTATCATCCAGACCTCCCAAATCCTTGGAAAGTTTATTTTTCCCAAGGATCTTGACGTAAAAGTTTGAACATATTCAGGTGGCGCCTAGAAGCTCCTTGGTGCTTCCTCAGAGCAGCATGCATTTCAGCCTTAGGGTCAAGTATGGGATGTTATTCTCATATGATGACAAACAAATCATCAAATTAGTTCAGGCAGTAATGGAACCTGCCAGATTCATTAACTTCTGACCATACAAGGGGTATTTTGACCTTGGCTTCACCTGTGCTTCTAATGCCACCACCTCAGAAACTGTGCCCCCTGGTATTCCAGGGCACCCCTCTCTCCACCACTCATACCCAGCTTCCTGTGGCACCACTATGATGGTTCAGTTTGCAGGGTTGCCTTCTCATCTCCCCCCATGTTGCTCCATCAGGAGCTGATAATTGGCCTGATCACCTATGGCTCCAACCCCATCCTTCAGTTTGTGGTCCCAAATGGGGCCATACATCTTGCAGGGCCTCAGGCATTTGCCACAGTATGCCCTAATTTTAATAAAATGTCACTGTTGCTTCCCCAGCATTCCATTCTCCCTTCTGCCCCTGACAATACATTCTGGGCTCATGTTGAAGGTGGTTACATGAACTATCTGGTCTGTTTTGATTTAGATCACTTAAAATACAAATGCACATCCTTAGCTGCTTCCACCAGATCTGAGCCACCTCTACCAGTGCTAAACCTGCTGCCAGTCCCCTTGCGGCATTTTCTGTGTGGGGTAGCATCTTGCTTCCCTCCCCCAGCCTGTTGCTGCCACAGTTTTCATAACAATCAGGCTCCTCCTCAACCCACACCCACACCTATCCTAGACAATCAGGAAGTAGCTTGGACATATGTTCAACACATGTTCCTTCTATATATCAACAAGACCCCAAATCTTAGCTAAAGCCCCAATCCAGTATAAAAAGATCACTGTGCCTTATTGGCCAAGGTTTCTGAATCAGAAAAAAAATCATTGAACCAATTGTGTTCACCCTTGACACTTTTTACAGATTTATTATGAACAGTTTCCCTGTCAGCATTATATCCCACAAACAAATGAGCGCTGTTCTGCTCTTATCATCAGGTCACTGTCAAAGTGGCTGCCTCACCTGACTACCATCATCTATGCAAAACTGTCACCAAGTCAGTGGCTATGCTTACCACTGGTGTCCCATTCGTTGTTCTAGATACCCTTAATATAGCAGGTAATAAGGACCTCATCAAATTCTATAAAAATGCCCACAAATCCATCCTGAAAGTTGTGGAAGTGGCAAAGAACCCCAAAGCCAAGATAACTTGCACCAACATTGCCACCTTTATAAAGCTTCCCAACGCATGCCTTTAGGCTGAACAGGATCTAGTCATCTACATCACCACCTTTTCAGTGGCACATATAGACTGTCCTGGCCCTCCCCTGGTCAATATTAAGACCCACACTGCTGATGCCTCCATCCCTTGCTTTCCTCCTGGGCCCAAACTTTGCTCAACAACCATGATGATGAGGAAACGCCCCCTGACCCCCCTCCACCATGGTCATCTAATGGTTCACCGTTGACAGCCTGGTTGGGTTGGGTTGTTATGTTTAGGTGTCATTTTTTCTTGTTTGAACGTTTCAGCTTATTTTATTTTTATTTTTTATTTTATCCTTTTGGTAATGTACATCCCTTAGTTGGCTTACCTTGAATAAGGAAATTTGGATCCTATACCCTTCAAATTAAACTAAATGCAAATGTTTTCTACAGTATAAGATTATAATAAGGTGGTCTTTCCTGTAACAATAACATTAGTTACTACAATTCAATTGAAACAGCAATTTTTGATAGTAACACAGGAGAGATAGGCATATTCAACAAAAACCAATTAAACTGGGCGAAAGTTATAACAGGCAATGGATAAAAGGTTGTGCCAAAGGGAAAGAAACGCCCTGGAGGGGGACCAGGAAACATGGCCACCAAAAAACCACAAACTGAGGCACTGCTCAGGTTTGTGGAGTTCACCATGAAACATACTCAGTACATGGAAATCCAATATAACCAACACCTTTTGAAGGTAGAGCACGGGCTCTGACCTACCTAGGGGTTGAGTCTCCAAATCTGTGGGAGAAAGTGTGCGAGGCACAGGCCTCCATCTTCCCTATGTGGTGTACATTAAATGGAAACGGCCACATGCGGTTGAATCAATTTGACTTTGAGATTGAAGTAGATGCAGACACCGCCACAAAAGTATGCATTGAAGCTGTCATCCCCAAGGGCAAAAGAATTGTGTGCACCGTGCACACCAGATGGAACAAAGTGAACATTTTGTTCATCTCCTTTGACTCACTCCACACCAAACTCCCCTGAAAGCAAATCAAGGAGGAGCTCTGAGCTGGACTTAACCACTATGGAGAAATTAAACAACTTGGATTACAACGGTTTCAACTGATGCTGAACCTTTACATAGGAAAGGCAGACGCTATGACCCACCCAATCTCTGAGGTGGCCGCGGACCTCACAAGGATCCCTCATACAGCGGAGTTTCATCCCCCAGATGGGAAGATGTCAGAGCCATTCCACGTCACACTGGAATGCACACCGCCTATCTGCAACCACTGCACCGCGTTGGGGCACAAGTAACATGCATGCCCATGAAGGAGGACATCATGGCCCCAGACTTCTTCAATGACGCCATGGATGAAAATGATGTAAAATTTGGTAAAATAACTGACACCAACTACGCCTTACATTGGAAAGAGGATGGGCACTACCTCCCCATAGACTCAGTAAAACCCAAAGCACACAAAATGCTGCAGAAGGTCGCAAGTGGGAAGCGGCCAAGGCTGCATCACTCACAGCCTCTGCCATTGACCCTGGCAAAATTTAGGAAGACATTGAGGAAAACAGTCCAAGCCGACCAATCAGAACAGACTGCCCAAGCTGAGGAGGAAATGGAGGAAATCATCCAAGTCACCCAAACAGAGCAGTACGCCCAAAATGAAGATTTTCTCAACAATGCGACTGAATTACCTAATGGTATCAATCAAGCAAACTTAGCAGAACAATTTGGCTCCACTATGGGTGAATAAGTGGGACTCAATTCTCCAAATTAGCACCTTAAAACCACAGAAAAAAATCAGAGCACCGCACCAGCCCACCATGAGTCACAAGTGGGAGAATTTGCTGCAAATTCTAAAAACCACAATATCTGTGAGAAATTGACACATGGTATGGAATCGGACAATGCCACAGAATATACTGGCCTAGTAACATGAAGCAGGGCTAGCAAAAAGGGCGTTAAGTGTGGGCCAGGCGGCCCTCCCAACTGCTCCTGAGGCGCCACGGGCACCTCAGTGACAATAGGGACGCTAAACATTGCAGGAGACAGGGCTCATGCATCCCAAGCCAAAAATCTGGACTTCCTGCAAAAACCCCCTGTAGATATCTTGGTCATACAAGAAAACCACTGTCTACAGGGTGAAGAGGGATCCTGGTCATCCAGGGTCTCACCATCTCTATCGGTATGTTTAACACACTGTGGGATGGTCATCCAAAATAACAAAAAAAACTAAAAATCACAAACTCCTTCTCATATCTAAATGGTTGCATCCTGGTTGCAACGGTCATAAACCAATAAGACACAATTTTGATAGCAAGAATCTATTCATTGTGCAATGCAGCTGAGAGAAAACAATTCCTTAAAACCATCCCAACACTCGCCCTCCCACCAGATACCATAACACTGAGAGACTTCAATTGTTAGGATAACCCCAACATGGACCAATGGCCCAATCCCAGGTGATACCCTCTGGAGCACATCAAGTTCCATGCAATGAAGGCATCCCTAGGCCTACATGATACCCTCCCCCTGGGTTACCACTCCTTACCAACATGACCTGCCCCAACATATGTAAGGGTAGGCTCACTTCAATAAGCCGCATCAACTACATCCTCACACTGAAAACTCACTTCTTGAACATCTCCAATTTTGCAACAAAGAAATTAACTTCTCCAACCACCTACTTGTTTTGGTGCAGCTCTTGCCAACCCAAACTCCAACACAGGCGTCAACCTGGAGGAAGCTAAACACAGAAAACATGAAATTGCCCAAAATATCTGACTGGGTTGAACATGAGGCCACAAACCCAGAATTCACAACCCCATTTGTATCAGATTCCATTGAAACCTGGGCAAATTTCATAACCAAACTAACAGATAAAACTCATAACCTCACCTCATATAGGTACACTGCCAAAAAAGCCAAAATCAGGAG
Source organism: Massospora cicadina (assembly GCA_022478985.1). Taxonomy (NCBI): domain Eukaryota; kingdom Fungi; phylum Entomophthoromycota; class Entomophthoromycetes; order Entomophthorales; family Entomophthoraceae; genus Massospora; species Massospora cicadina. The sequence continues at coordinate 62,119 of JAKSZP010000434.1, read as the reverse complement.
CACCTTAGCAGAACTGGACCACCTCGAGCTCAACGCCCCAAAGTAAGGCTACAGCCCCAACTGGGGGCATAAATGGTGGAGAAATCCGCTCACTTAAACGCCCTCATTTTTGGACAAAAGCACAGAATCAAAGCATCAAGATAAGGTAAGTTCATAAAAGAAGGTGAAACCTGCTCGATGTACTTCTTCTGCCAATTCCACTCCCACGGCATTTAGCCCATGTGCACACAGGTCTGCAAAGTTGATGGCATCGTGACAACTGACCCAACGGAGGTCAAAATGGAAGTACACCGCTACTACACTGAACTTTATTATGATATCCCATTGTACCCCCAAAAAATTAAAGATTTTATACACACCGCCAGACTACAACCTCCTAAACATAATAACACAGGAGGAGCTCTGGGACACAGTCAACGGTGCACCATTTAGGAAATGCCCAGGGTCTTATGGGATACCTTACAAATTTTACAAAAAAAATTATATTAAGCAAATCTCCCCCTCCTCTTAGCATCAATGAACCAGTGCCTGCTGGAGACACGCCTCCTGCCTGGTGGCCAGGAATCCTATGTCATAACCCTGTTCAAAAAGGGCGACAAACTGGAACTGGCCAACTGGCGCCAATTGCACTCTCTAACACTGATACAAAACTTCTTATAAAATTTATATTAACCAGATTAGGCACAATAGCATCCAATTTCCTGTCAACCAATCAGTTTGGGTTCATACCAGGGCGTTCAAACTGGACCAATATACACTCCGCCGCCAACATATGTCAGTCCAAAGCATCTGGAGCTCTGGTATTTTATAGACCAGGAGAAGGCATACAACCGCGTTAGCTGGCTGTACCTGAAGGAATGCCTGAGCGCCTTCAAACTACCATCCAGATTCATAAACTGGGTGATGCTCCTTACAGAATCAGCATCCATGGCTTTAAGTGGCCCTGGCTTTCTAACCAACAAGATTACACTACGCAGAGGGCTCAAACAAGGGGACCCCCTCAGCCCACTGCTGTACAACTTCAGCTTTGATCCACTCCTTTGAGTTGCTGACTCACGTCTTACAGGCATCACTGCACAAGGCCAATCAGCAGTGAAGATACAAGCCTTTGCGGATGACTGCGTAACAATATAGTAACAATAATGATGCCTGCCAACTGGAATGCACAATAGAGGAATATTCCATTTTGAGTAATGCAATGCTCAACAAAAGGAAAATGGAAATAATCTCTTGGGCAAGTACACTAACAACTGGGCTGCAACACTAAAACTTCACAGCCCCCTATGAAGGAACAACCATCTCATCCTTCCCTTCGCATCACCTCTAACAAACCCTATCCGCCACCTTAGGGTATGGCTGGAGACAGGGGGGTACTCCAACGAGACAATATAGAACAACATACTACATCAGATGTCCAACTGCGTCGCATCCCTTAACAATAGATCCCAGGACTAATTATCAAGTAATTGTTGCCAACTCACTCATCCTCTCAATGCTGTAGTTCCCCACACATGCAATATCATTCTAACTTACTTTCATGTCCTCAATACGTGCACTTATCCAGGTATAGCTGTGTCCTGGGGACCAGCCACCTGTACGGGTGGAAACACTCTTTTGCCCACGCTACGGTGGAGGCATGGGCCTAATGGACTTTGAGGTCCATGCCAACTGTATACTGGGCACCTGGATAAAGGAACTCCTAGCCCCAGACCTCCCGCAACAACACTGGTCCAGAGCGGTGAGGGCCAACTTTGCACAAGCCCTCAAACTATTCAACCCACACAACCCGTTCAGCCTGCTTACATACCTTGCAAACCACCCCAACGCAGCAGGCCCTCATAGAACTCCCAAACTTCAAACGCCTCATCCGCACCATTTGGCACATGGGGTGGTCCGTCACACTCACAGGCACTAGTCAGGGAAGGGGCAGGCCCAGAGCCCACTTCACACAAAGGAACCCAGAGGACAACCCCAAATGGACACACATGACGTTGTCCCAGTCATTGCAAGAATCAACTACCTGGATAATTTAGACATCTCATATGATCTCACAACACAGAAGATAATATGGAAGCTAACACATCATCCGCTCCTCCAACCAAGGGTAAGAGCTAACAATTGGCGTTGCCTCATAAGAACCTAAAGTACAGCAGATCGCTCCAACTCTCTTCATGCAGAGTGCGCAGTGCGTGGAGGGGATGACACCCTACACAACGCCTTAAAGCATGCCACCATCTAGATCCATATGGCGGGAAGTTGCGCGCCTGCTAAGGATCCAAAATAACCAGAAATTATCAATCTCCAGGAGCCTCCTCGCGCTCCAACTCAAATCCCCAATACCACCTACCATCATCTCCCTAATGGTAACTATTGCAATGTGGACAATCCACACCATAGCTTTGGATGTTTTTAAGAGAACCGTACCAACCATCCGTTGGATAATCAGCAGATTTCACCTACACCTACTGGAACACTTCCAAGCCTGGCTATATGGATACATGAAGCTGAGGCAACAAAGGCTCGTTGAATCATGGTTCCCAGTCTGGTTTCTGCACAAGGACCCCTTCCTCCACACCTTTTCCATAACAGGGGAAACCCCCTCGAAGTAGTGCACTCAACCCCCATACCTGGCAGTACCAGCTGGCAACAGATGTACTCATCTACTCTGGGGTGCCTAATTTAGTTGCACTTCACCTCCCCTATCCCATCATGTATTTTGTATCGCCCATCCTCTGCTAGGCTTAACTCATTTAAATAAAACAGACTATAATAAGGTGTTTTAAAACTCAAACATCCCCACAAAAGTACCATTGTGGAGCTTTTTTCTTTTCACTCGACATCAATTTTGAGCAAATTTTAGAAAAACAAGTCGATTTCCATCACTGCCTCACTGCACCAATCTCCTAATTTATGTTCTTGGATCCACCACCTGCTGCCCCAGTATGGGGCAGCAGTGCTCCACTCGCTAGCATTTACTGCTCAGCAGGCAAATGTGTGCATACTGGCTCATCCAGTCTGTCAAATGCATCTGGCCACTATGTCCCTCCAAGGGACTTGGCACTCCACCTCGCATGAGCCCACCAAACCTGCCCCCACCCCCTAGCCTTACCCCGATTCAATATTTGCTTTTGCCTCATCATTAATTATTAATGCCTCTTCCCATATGCTGATAATGCAATAAGTGAGCTGGCAACGGCTACCTTTGCGCCAGCAGGGTTTATTGACTTCCTCCCTTATAAGGACTATTTCAATATTGGATTCCTCACTGAAAAGGATGCAGCTGATGCTGCAGCTGCACCACTAATATATAAAATACCACCATTACCATCACCCAAACACGCCCCCCAGAGGACACCACACTTGTGGTAACCGTTGCAAGCCTCCCCTCACGCCTTCCACCTCAAACACTTTATGAGGAGTTGATGTCAGGGTTTTTGACATATGGTGAAAATCCTATCCTCCAATTTATTGTCCCAAGTGGTGCTGAACGCCTTGCAGCACCTCGGGCAATGGCCACCATTACCCCCCACCAGCTGAACATGTCCCAGAATATCCCACCACATGCTTGTATCCCATTGGCACCTAACCACTTCTTTTGGGTCCACACCAACAATGGTCGCACAATTTTCCCTCTTTGCTATGAATTGGACAACACCAAAAAGGCATGCCAATATAATTTATGCCCTGAGAACATGGCCAACTCCACCCATGAGGCCACACCAACAGCTTTTGAGAGGGGATTTTGGCTGCCCCCAAACCCACAGGTCATGAGCTCAAATCAGAAATAAAATCTAGCACCTTAAACCCAAGCTAGCCAATGCACACCCATGCCAACCAATCAGGAGCAGGATGTGACCCATGTTCAATCCATAAGATCTCTCACCCCTAACCTACTCAACCAAAATCACCTACAACCCAATCTTCCCAAAATCAAACAAAATCCCTGGAAATTATTGGATGTAGTAACTGAATCATGTGAAATTGTCCCACCACAAAATAAGCCATTTGATTTAACACCTTATCTGAATTCAGTATTGATGCCCCAGCCCCAACCAACCAATATGTCCGCAAACCCAATCCTTTTTCCAGAGTGACCACCAGCTTGCTGAGGCTGCGTTGGTCTATCCCAATAATCCCCATATTCAAAAAATGTGTGCAAAATCCATCGAAGTATTTAAAAAAGGGCTGCGCCATCCATCATTCCTCTTTGACTTTCCTTCTACTGCAAAAGAGGAAATCCAACAACTATATGAAACTGCCACCACCGCTGTCAAACATGTTTCAGAATTGGCAGATTTTTCTGCATCCACATGCACCACAAGTGCCAATACTGCAAAAATGGAAAAGCTTCTCAACGCCTGCATCCAGGCTGAACACCATGTTGCTGAACTCATAGAGGCTTTAATCCAAGCCCAAATTGCTGATCAAAATGACTATATACGTCACCTGACACTCATCCTGAAGATTCCCCAACCTTCCTGCTCTCAGCATTGATCCTCTTCTTCAATGCTGAACCTGATGATGACCCACCTGATCCCCCCTCCCCTCCACCATGATGGGATATGTGGCTCACCGCTGTGCCACCTGGTAGGTTATTCTCTTATTTCTTCTTGTGTTTTGCTGCTCAAAAAGGGTGGTCAATTCACGTTTTATTTTTTATTTGGTTTAGTTTTGGAATATTAGTTTAGGTATTGTCCATCCCCTGGTTGGCTTTCCTTGGTCAAATAAAAAACTCAAACATCCCTAATAGTCCAGCGGCTAGGATTCCAAATTCTTATTCTCATCTTTCTCTCACGAATTGCACTTTTAAAAGTTAAAAGTGATTAGTACAAGAATAAAGAGAACACTCTAACTGCCTGTAAAGTACTGCATCTATAGAGCAGTACACCACAGCCATAACACTTAGCATAAATAGTTCTTTTCACCCATCTATGTGAAGCACAAAGAAATGGATGACTGATTGCGCCAAATATGACTTTAATTATGAAGTACGCCAAGATGAACACATCATCTGGATGACTTCCCATTGACAAAGGCCTTAATAACAAATTGGCTACATGAATGACCAAAAAATGATCACACTCAACCAAAAACTATGAAAACACAGCAACAAGTGTGGTAAACGCAACTGACTCCCCAGGATTAATTTCTGCAAAAAAAACCATATGATTGACGCCGCCCTTGGGGAGTGCAAAGCAATACCATGAACAGTAGTGTTGTGGATATTCCCCACCAAACCTCAAATAGGTGAGGGGATTGGGGCCTTGCAGGGGGAAAAACTTTTCTGAGAAAAAAACAAAAAATTCTCAATTAAGTTTTGGTCAGATAAGATATCAAATCCAATTCAACCAAGAAAATCCAAGGGCCCAGTTCATCTGAGCAACAACAAAAAATGTTCACAAATGAGATGGAGAAAATATCTGACAATGCTTGAACCAATTTCCCAAAAAATATGTCGGAGACCAGTCCCAACAATTCCCAGTCAGGGGGGAGAATAGTCCCACAACCACAATTGCACAGGCAAACCGAGCAAACTGTCAGGCATAATCCCTGAAGAACCATTGGGCGCAATCCCCCAACAAATCTGAGTTGACAGCGGGGAAAAATTAGCCCAGAATCAATTGATGAATCAGAGCAAACAGTCGGGGATAATCTCTGACAAACCATTGGGCGCAATCCCTGACAAATCTAAGCCAACAGTGAGGTCAAAATCAGACTAGAATTGATTAGCAAATCAGAGCGAAATGTCAGGGATGATCCCCGTTGGGGATGAAGGAGTATCAGGCACTGAATCTGAAGGATTGGACACCTGTGAAGGTTCATCTAAAAAATTAAAAATACTACCAGAAGGATTAAAACCCTGAAAGCGGTCAAGTTGGTGACTAGAGCCCTGGTGAAGTACACCCCATCCAGAAGGACATGTTATCCCACCGCGGAATGTCTTCACATGAAATCAAGCAATGGGAGGCCCTACAGTTCCCATATTTAAGGGAACACAGTGGATCTCCAAAACATTACGCCATCCATTGCAGCCATTTAGCGTGAACATAGGTTTTCTGCCAGTGCAGCCAAATGATGGCTCAACAACCAAATATCACTTGAGATGTAGATGCTCTTCAAGACATCATGGATCTAAACTGAAGACGCTCTTGAATGGATGAAACTCCCCCTGAGGCATAAAGTGATCAAAGCCACAGTTTGAGAAGATTTAAAGCTGGTGGATGTGTAGGCTTGGATGGAATCTGGTATTGGCCTCCTTAATGAGATGTAACACAATAAGGCCGGAATATCAGTGAGATTCGCCCAAGCCATCAGGAGCTTGGGACTCACTCCAATGGAATTACCTGACTATGAAAAACATTTCCAAAACATTTTGATCGTTTTGAATGGGCCCAACATATCATTCCAGTTGACACTGCGCTGGAATGGTATAACACCACATTCTCCCCAGAGGAGGCATTGTCATGGATTGTGGCAGGTTCAAGGCCACTGAGGCTTTACACTGGTCGTGAACCTGAATCCCACTGGCCACCACATCTGAACTGATGAAGGCAGGCTGGACGAAGGAGAGGGCGGTGGAGTGGGGACCTTTACAGGATGGTCACTAGAAGAGGCCATTAACTAGTCCACTAATGGATTCACCCCATTGGAAATGTAAGACTGGTTCCACGCGGGAGCCATTATCAACCATGTTCATGAATGGGCGGATCTGGGAGTCATGAAACCCATCCATGAAGCCCTCTGAGGATGACTTTTTCCCATCAAGAAATGGAAACTCTGGCACAATGTCACCACATTAGCTGAAGCTGCAGACTGGGATGCATCAAGTTTCAACCCAGAGTCAGGCCAACTGTGGATGGAACATGAGATTTCACCACAGGCGGCATCAGCGATGAAAGGGGTCATGACCCCAGACCTAGGCCAAGAATGGCTCAAAGTGGGGATCCAATAAAAATCATCCAGGATAGAAAGCAATTATTCCCAGAACCAATGATAGCTGCCCCATATGCCGCCAAAGGTTTCACCCCTTCCAAAGCCTTTCAGTGGTGCAAGGCAGGAATTCCAGCCACCATGGCATGAATATTCACAGACGGCAGGTGGAACAGCGTTATGGTAAGGTACTGGTGCCAGTGTAGGTCAATTATTCTGGAGGCCCTCCAGAAAACTTGCACCCAACATGCGCCTGGAATCCGCCCTCAAATGGTACTCACTGGGTTTTTACTAAAGGATGCCCTCAAGTGGCAAAACCTTGAGATCAAAACATAAGTGGCTAGGAGCATTAATCGCTGTGGTATCAGCATACACCAAATAGAAGCGTTCCTCAATCGGGGATTTAGCCTTGATAAGTCAGTAAGATGGACAATGAAAGAGAAAACTACGCTGAAGTACCTAAGCTAGCACAAAATCAAAGTTGTACAGCGCATCAGCAGCCCATACTGACAATAACTCATGGAATGGGACTGGAAGCCATATTGAATACATCCACCAACTAATCAGCAGAGGCTTCACAGACCGCCAAGTGCATAAGTAATATTTAAAAGATACAATCTGAATCCACCTGCAGTTGGTGGAGAATGAGGAATGGTCCGACCTGATAATGGCGATTTATCAGGAGCTTGCAAGGTGCTAGCAGGAGGGGACTTTGATCACCACTGGGTACCCAAATGGGGCTATATAGATATTGTGATCCCAGTCAAATTAGACCATAAAAAACTCCTTGAGATTGGAATCAAGTATAAGGGAGTCTATATGAAAATGGAACTAACTAGATACGCTAACCAAAACGCATGGTGGATGACATTCCAAAACCCCCCAACCAATTGGGAGAGGGAATGGGTGCATTAAGCGATCCATACTGGACTATCGTACTGTGGGGAAGTATGAGAATTTTGGAAAGCTGGAAGTGATAACATCACAAAGTGCCTTCATCCCCAAACAGTCAAAGCGCTATATGAACCAGCCCCGTGGATGAAGCCAAATAAAGTCATCTTAACTCAATTCATCCACCTGCCCAGCCTAAGCAGAGTCATGTACGTTGAGCAGGAAGACATGAAACAAGTATGCTGGTTCTGTTACCAGACCAGCTATACAATGGCTCAATGCCACCATTGCAAGGGAAAGACCCCTCAAGAGTACACTTATGATCACATCGGAGGGATCATGAAGGTCAGGGCCAAAACATTCCTTTGACCAAAAGCCATAGAATGGATCCTGCGGAACCTAGTGGAAGTCATGGACTTGAAATGCCAACAGCAAGAATTGGACCTCGCCCATAGGGAAGCATAGGAACAAGAAGTGGCCAAAAAATCCAAAGCGGATGATGAGCCCTTCATCAACCCAAACCCTAAATCATACAAAATAGATGAAGGAAAAAGACCTGAACTGATGGTGCCACGCCCATCCCAAGCAGAATGGATGATCTGCGAGGAAGAACAATGGCAGAAGGTGAACCTAAAGAAATCCCCCTAAGATGGGACAGGCAGCACAAGATGCCAATAAATCAAAATCTAAGCCCAACAAGTTGAAAGCAAATATGAAGTCAGCTCGGAAATCATTGGCAAACAAACCCAAGGAGACTATTAATCAAACAACTGAATCAATGTGATCAGAAAAATTGGCCAATCGGAACCCAACCAAAAAGACCAGATCTGCAGAAAAATCGAACAAAGGGGTGGTAATCTAATTGATGGATGAGGGTGAATCTTCTGCACTGCCAGTAGGGACAATGGAGCACCTGGAGCTGGTAGTTAAACTGTCCCCTCTGTCCATTGATAGGGAGATGGGGATGATGACTGAATTTCTGGTGCACAGGATGCACAGTAATACAATCCCAATACCATCCAACTGATCTTGAAGGTCTACCAATACCCCCCACTCACCCTCAGTGACGCCTACCATCAAAAAGCAAACTTCCGTCCATGACTCAATTCACAGCCCTGAAATAATAATCCTCATACCTATGGTTATGCAGCCAGAAATAAGGATTACAACCACAAATGCTCGGGGGATGGTGAGCATACAAATGAGAAGATGGAAGTTACATCATTTTAAAACAAACAATAATATAGACATAATTTTAATATAAAAAATGCAAGCAGGCTGCCAAAAGGAAATGGTGCTAAGCTTGATCTGTGACATGAAGAATCACCTGTGGTCTCACTAAATAGGCTATCAAGCGCTCTGTATGGATCATGTGGCAATCGTCACATTGAACAAGAATATAGACCTGGAATTTGGGGAGGAAACTCACACCAGAAGGATCCTGATAGTGACCACTAAGCATAGGAAAATCAGCAAGAGCATTTGAGTGGTGGAAGTCTATGCTCCGCTGAAGCCCCGAAAAACTAAATATTTTGGGATTTTTTTGGAAGTATCAGCCAAAGCGATGACAGTTATAGCAGGAGACCTAAACTTTTGGACAAATGTGAGTCAAGATACATTCCTGAAAAGTGGAAGTTACAACCAAAAGGCCAATGAGATGCTAGAATACATAGTCAAATTGGTGATGTTCCTCACAATTGATGAGGAGGATGACGACCTGGCCAACCTAACGCAATGGACATATGAATCCACCAAAAACCCACAGGCTGGTTTGTGCCTGGATTATATACTGGTGTCATACAACCTCAGGCTGCTGACGTCCAACAGCAAAGTCAATATAAATGCTGAAAGTGACAACATGATTGTCTTCATGGATATTGATCTTTAAGAACCCCAAGGAACTGTGAATGGCAACTGGCACCAGCCACGCTTAGGGATGGGGAATGAAGCCAAACAATTGAAGCAGGACTGGATTAATGGTCACATATCTGGATCATTACCCAGAGATAGACCCTCTGGAATGATGGATCTGGATCAAAGAGATGATGAAGCATGATAGCATGAAGTTCAAAAAAGTTACAACCTACAAGTGAACTGCCACTGCAAAAAAGCTAAAAATTGCACTGGAGAGGTTGAAGATCAATTGATGGGATAGTGAAGAATGGTTGAGCGAGTACCAAACAATGTACAAAAGGTATCAGGCCTTAATGGAAAAACAGGATTTGGAGTGACAGACCAACTCTATCTACCAATATCAGAGCTTAGTGGGGATGATGACCAAAGAGGGCCTGGTGCACCTCAAGAAAATCTGAACTAAGGCTAAGATACGGGAAGTAGAGACAGTGGAAGGGGAAGTATCAACAGACCCTGAAATGATCATTTGCGGGATCAAAGGCTTCTATGGCAAACTATTCCACCATCGAGTAATGAGCAAATAAGCAACAGAGGCCCTAATTGACCTGGTTAAGCCAGCACTTGGGGGCTTTATGCTGGAAGATGTTGCTAACTTATCCGCAGAAATTTTGATTGGTGAAGTTAAGCAGGCGCTAAAAGAGTTTCCATGAATGAAGGCACTGGGCTTAACAACATGTGTGTGGAGGTGTACAGTGCATTTCACAACATGCATTGTAACAGAACTAAAGTTTCCTGTTTAATCACTGTTTGCAAAACGGACAGCAAATCCTGAGAGGTCAGGAGACCTAAATTGTACTCTTGTACAAAAAGGGACTCCAATGCCAACTACAGAACTTGCGCCTGATTGCACTATCCAACACAAATTATAAGCTGCTAATGCACATATTATCAAATTGGCTGATGGCAACGGCGCTGCACAAGCTCCTTGAGTCCCAAAATGGGTTCATCAAGGGCTGGAGTATTTGGGACAGCATTGGTGCAGTCCAAAACTTACTCCAAGATGTGTGGGGAACCAAGCAGGGATATATCATGTTACTCAACATGTAAAAATGCCTACAATTGGGTAGCGTGGACATTCCTGCATGAGGCATTGAAAGCAATTGGTATCCCTGAAACCTTTAGGTCATGGATAACAACACTGTACTCAGGCCTGGTAACTAAGGCAATCATTGCAGATGGCGTAACCAATGTCATTCTGGTTGGGCAGGGTCTTTAACAAGGCAATCCTATGTTGCCAATTTTGTTCAATTTTGCAGTTAACATCTTATTGGTGGCAGAAGATGTGAGACTCTAGGGCCTAGTCCACCTCAACCAAATGCCGCTAAAAATGCTAGCCTTCACAAATGACATGGTGGTAGGTATTAGCTCACTGACTGACCTACAGGGTGCAGAGGAGCTACTGGACCTATATCAATTAGCGTCAAACATAAAGATAAACGTGGTGAGAACCTCTGTAATGAGGATCGGCGTCCCAAACTTCAGCCCACAAACTGAAACAATACTAATCATGAACTCCCAGATGCTATGATACCACAGGATACTCTTTAACAATAATGGCCAGCAGTACTGGGAAAGGAGTGTTGGAAATTTTTGCCCATATTCCCAGACTTCTAGATTACCAGGAATTGCTAGGGGACAATTCCCAAATGTGAGGTAAATTGGAAATCGGTTGACCCTAATTTTTGGAGTAACTATGTTCAGGGGATTTTAAGTTATTCTCCTGGTTGGATCCATCAAGGATCGATCCAGATGAATGCTTAAGATCTTGTTGGGAAGAGTTGGTGACAAAATAGTGGAATCTGATAGTGATTTAACTATCAGGTGTACCAATTGGGATCAGTCAGATTTCATCATCAACTGATTGGGAATGTAAGTAGTAAGTTGTGAGGTGAATGATGCCGCCTGCAAATAGCAAATTGATCAATTGGTTTATGACCTGCCTTAATGGGTAACAAGGCCCATTATCTAAGCAGGTTGCTTGCAAAATATGGTTGGTTTTCTTGGATCAAGAGGAAAACATTAAGGACACATTTTCTGACTCTTTCCGTTTTAGGTCTTGAGGATGTCCAATGACAAAAATCCTAGCCAGGATGGGGAAGACCATCGCTGCTGAGACGAGTATGGGTGATTCAATGGCAACAGCTGCCATTTCATCAAAGAGGTGTCAACTGAGGGTTGAGCGCCAAATCCCCCACTATAAATTCCCTAGAATTCACCAATAAATAAATAAGTTTTTTCCAGTATATAGTTTTAAGTAGTAAGCTTTATCAGCTTTCAATTGTTCTATTATTTCTAAGGGATATTATTGCTGTGTGAGATAATTGGGAGACTCTTTAAGGAAAAGAGTAAGGATCTGAGTGGGGATCCAGAGAAGAAGCGGAAACAAATTAGGGTTTGCTGCTGACTGTGTGTCAAACGGGAGAAACTGTCACCAGGGAATATCAGAGAAGGTTGGATTAGGCAGTACAAGGGAACGAACTACTATTTTGAGACATCTCAAGTATTTTAGCAGAAATAATGACCAAGCGTTGGGCCAAGATCTAAGAATTACATTCAACTATGGATAATAATCATCATACTATTATCAACTGAATATATCAGCAACAATACAACGCAGAAGAATTGCACAAGAACTGAACCTGTGCAAGTAATAAGTTTATAAGGGTTATTGGCTGATAATAACCAGACTATAATTTTTTACATGTAGCAAGAGGTATTATTGAGTCTATCAGTCTGAATGGCATGCTGGAAAAATGCCAGTCTATGCATCAAGGAAAAAGTGCTGAAAATCAATGTATTCATCTTGAAATTGTGGTATGTTGCCCATGTGCTGCCAATGAGCCCAAACCTAGAGAGAAAAATCAGGACAATGCTCTGGACCTTCCTATGGTTCAAGGTGAAAGAGGCACCAATAGCACTAGAAACTTTGTCCAAACCAAAGTCCAAAGGAGGCATGGGCCTTCTAGATTTTGAATCCCATGCTTGACAGATCTGGGCAAAGTCATTTCTTAAACTGACACAAAAGAACATGTGATGTCTGACCCTAGCTTGGAGCGTGAACTGGGCTAGAGCCCAGGGCCTTCAGGAGCAAGTCTCACTCAGCTCACTATGTGAATAGATGACAAGCCACCCACAAATGCCCTCCCAAAATGCACCCCACATTAATGGTGACTGTGTAATTGGGCAGTGCGCCTGGGCGGCTGGTTGTTCAAACTAGCAGATTGGGATACTGACCAAATCCTCAGGGATGTCAAGCCCCATAATTCCGCAATGATTTTTGTGAAAAATTGAGAAGAACGAAATCAAATCGCCCACAAATATGCCACAAAGTCAGCTAAAATCAGCTACAAAATGACCATGATCGAATATGGAGATCCACTCCTGAAACCTGGGTGCAACCCACCCGCTTAACCATGAATCTTAAATGACTGGGCAACTGAAGGCCATGACATCAACTACCAACAAAGGAGTTGATTTCAGGCCTGAACTCCTGACTGGTAACAGCCAAGCAACAATTAGTAACCTGACAGATCCTTCACTGCACATTTAAATCTAGTAAGCACAGTGGACCAGATTACCCACACAAGGAGTGCCCTGTATGCGCTGAACCAGAAGCAGATATCGCTCACCAATATTATGAATGCGCCATGTTCAAAAAATACTGGTGCACAATGTGCTACAATTTGTCAGGTGAATAATCACTGATGAAAATGCATCCGTCGCAGGACTTCTTTTTCATGAAAACCCTGCAATCATTCCCAATCCAATTGTGAGCCTTCATCTACCATTATTGTTTATGGGTGATACAATCAGCTCTTGTTGCCAAGAGTTTGGCTAATGAGTGCTCCCATAACAAAGGTTTGGTGTTGAAGACCATTTGGATACTAATCTTTCTTTTTGCTTCAATACCCAAATCAAAGCCAAATTCGGATTTTTTTAAGAAATACAGAAAACAACCGCTTAATTAAGCCAAAACTTACCAATGTCAAGGCAATTGACGCCTTCTGCCCCAGCTTGGGGTGGTGGTGCGCTGCCATCTGGCATCTTTTGACGCCACTGAAGTGCGCCCAGGCTGGCTCTGCTAGCCCTCCCAATGCTACCAGGCGCTATGTCCCCCCTTAGGACTTGGCCCACCACCTCACCAGCTCTCAGGCGGTGCTCTGTAGCTCTTTGGTGCTCCCACGGAGCAATTTGCGTTTTGGCCTCCAGGTCAAATATGGGAATCTCTTCCCATATGCAAGAGTGGCCATCATCGAGATGGCCACAGTGGTTTTCAAACCTGCTGGCTATATTGACTTCTTCTCCTTTTAGGGGTACTTTGACCTTAGCTTCCACTCTGAAGCCAATGAAGCAGCAGCAGCCAAGCTGCAATTAATTTTTAAAAAATTCCTTTGCCCACTGTTTGCACTCAGCTCCTGGATGAGGCCACTTTGGTGGTCCAGTTCGCCAGGTTGCCCTCTTTCCTTTCCCCCAAACGCCTCTGCCACGAGCTCACAGAGGGTTTGGCTGTTTACAGTGCACACCCCATGTCGCAGTTTGTGGTTACCAATGGGGCGGATCAGTTGGCAGGGCCTTGCGCCTTTGCAATGATCCACCCATTTCATCATGACTCTCACCTTGCAATTCCCCCTACACCATGATCAAATCTGCCCCTGATCACCCATTCTGGGCGCACGTCAAAATAGCTACGCCACATGCCCCTTGTGCTTTGAGCTTGACCACTTAAAGTGCAAGTGCCCCATGGTTGCCACTTCCACTGCATCTGCCACTCAGGGCTTGGGCGCCACCCCAGCGGTTGCCTCACCCCAATATTTTGAATGGGGCTCAATCCTCCTGCCCCCAACATCGGGGAATTCTGATGCTGCTTCCAAAGTGGTGGCCAATCAAAAAACAAGAAAATTTAAAATTTTGAAAATTCAACCGGATTATGGAATCCTGAGTTGATGGCTGAACCAGTTTCAGCTGAGCTGCCATGGTTGACAGCACATGCCAATCAGCTCCAGCCACAGCCCCAATTCCTGTGACTGGCCCAATACTGGCAAAAATCAATCCATTCAAGTTTCCATATAAATTGATGAGGATGAACTACTGTGCCACGTGAAACCTGATTTTGCTTTGGAGGAGTTCTTTGTTGACCTTCCCAAATCATGTTCCCACCATTTACATCCAAAAATCGGTTCCCCATTTATAAAAATATTAACAACATGGCAGTTGCAGCTGCAGCTGCCCCAGCTACACCCTCCTCCACTAGCAACTCCATGATACAATGGAGCTCCTTATCGAGGGTATTCCTATCTCCAATTTTGCTCATGATTTTGAGGAAGATGTGAAGTACAAAATTGAGGAACTTGCTTTTTGTGAGAGCTGCACTTGCATCAATGCAGCAAAAACTTTTCTTTTCAACCCCAATTATCACAAAACCTGCCAGCGCATCAAGTCATTTACTTGTGTGCTGGCTCTCGTCAATTTTGCTGAGCATTAACTTGCTTAATACATTGAGGCGATGGACACTGCTGGCCTCATTAATAAAAACCCCCAACTATACCTCCTTATGCCCCATGTCGCTGATGCTTTCACCCTGATGCTGTCCGCCATGATCTGCCAGCTAAAGTGGTCTCCAGACAAAAGTTCCTCAAAGCCTCCTCGCCATCTGATATGGCTTCCTAGGCTAATAACCTAAGGGCTATAATAGTAATTTTTTAGTTTATGATAATCCCTTTGTTTGGCCCATTTGTGAATAAAGATGCGTGGTGGCTCCCCCTTTTGGGTTGGGCACCACTAGTACTAAAAAAAGACCATTTGGATTATCTCCAATCAGCTCTGACAGATCATGGAATTCTCATGCCTAATCCCCAGATGTTATATAGCTGCACGTTTGGCTTTTTCCTGTCAGATTGCTCGTCATATGTGATGAAGCAATGAATTGATTAAAGATAAAATGGCTGTAAGCCCACTGATGCTAGAACTGTGGCTAGCAATGGTGATCACCAATCAGCAATAGTTGGGTGTGCTAGGTCCCTAGCTGCCCAAATTCCCAGACCTTTACCTTGGCCAAATCGCCTGTGTTCCGCCCTCCACTCTTACTTTCCTTTTTAATTTTTAAACGAAGTATTAATTTTAAATTAAAGTGGATAGGATTCCACACTCTCGCCGTGGTGGCCAGGGTTCAATTCCCTGTGTGGGAGTTTTTTTACTGATTTTGAAAAGAATGTTCTCAATTATACCTTTGTATATTTTTTCTGTTTGTTTATGCATAACTTTAAAACTACTGGACCAATCTGGATGATCTTTTTTCAAAAGACGAGGATAGATCAACTTAGGTCCCATACTACTTTTGTAAGGATTATTCCACTATCTGACCAGAATCTATATATATAAAAATGAATGTATGTTGTTTGTTTCTTTGTAAGTTTGTCCCATATGTGTTCCTATACCATTCATCCAATTGTGATGAAAGTTTAATGAGTTGTTGTGTGCATGCCCACAAAGGTTTATGAAATTTAAAAATTATTATTTTTATAGTAAAATAAAAAGTTTTATATGTAAAAAGTGAAATTTATATGTTTTTGATGGTAATTACTAATGAAACAGCTGAGCAGTTGGATACTAGGTTAATTTAATACTTTTTATAGTTTAAGTGGTAAGTGGTCATTTAGCTCTTTAGAAGTTAATCCTAATCAGAACTTTGAATCAAAAACCCAATTAATTTTAAAAATATTACCTCTAGCATAATTGGCTCAGCTTAAGGCTCTTAACTTGATTTTAAATGTTGGTTGTTTGTTCCTAATGCAATCACTTTTATTTTATCACTTTTTCCCAATTTAAATTAAATCTATATAGCTTTTTATTCAAGGTAAACCGACCAGGGGACAGAATTACTGAAAAGAGAATGATAAAAAATAAAATGGTCTGGAAGGCTCAAAAATGGGCAAAATGACACCAAACCCTAACTTAAACTAACTAAACAGACTGTCAACAGCAAACTGTTAGATGATCATGGTGGAGGGGGAAGGGGTCAGGGAGCTTCTCAGCTTCAAAATTTTAGCAATGTGCAGGCCCAGGTGGAAAATAAGGTAGATTTAAATCTATCTTATCTCTATATATTATTTCAAAAATGTATTTTTTTGTTGGTATGAAATATTTTCCTTAATACTTTATCAAAATTAATGTTTGATACGACATTTTGAAGATTAATTTTCCCTTTAATGACAGAAAATAAGTAAATATCCTAAAATTAATCTTTTTGTTAAAAATTACATCTTAAAACTTACATATGGTATAAAACACTTTCATTAACTGACTGATATCTGAAACCTTCAAGTCTGATAGGTTCAATCTATTTTAGTGAGTGAGTGAGAATAGGCAAATCTTATCAAATCTGAAACATTTCAAATCTGATGGGTTCAATCTATTTGGGCAAGTGGGTGAAAAATTGGAAAACATTATAAAACTATTCACCAAATTGCTCAATTAAAAACTAAACAAAAATCAGCATTAGAGTTTTAAGCTGATTAAGTAAAGTTAGGATAATCGCTCACCAGCCATGAGGGCAACAGTGAAGCTGTTAGTCTGAGTGGCTTAAGAGTAGCGCTGGCACAGCCTATAAGCTATGTCAGCGTGAGCTTATAAATAACCCAAGCAACGCCAGGTAACTTCACTAATATATATGTAGAGAAAAACACTGACTGACTCATCATAAAATCTCCAAAAAAAAGCCTCTAAAAACATGTTATTTTGGTATGTAGATGCATTAAAAAAGGGATTTTGGAAAATCTAAAGTGGAATAAAAAGGTACATATATATAAAATGAATATCATATATGTTTTATGCTATTTGTAATATTGTTGTGGCTGAGAGTTTAATCTATGCCATAAATTTAAATTAATTGATTTGAATCATCTTAAATTCTATAAAAATTGTTGGGGAACTAGGGTACTCTAATCTTTTCCCCAAAAGGTAGCTGGTGGCATAGCGTAACTCTCAGGAGTTTTAGGTCATCAATTTGGCAATTGTTGTCAGTCATTTTGGGTGGTTATGACTAAAAACGCCCAGGGAAGGATATTTTTAAAACTTAAAGATAAGAAATACAACAGGAAGTTAAACTCTGTAATCTGATACTTTGTGATAAAAACTGAAGTTTTTTATACCCGTTTCTAGGGATATTTCTGTGCTTAGAATGTTCTAGGAGAATCAACTAATCAAGATAAAAATATAATACTCATCAAAGGGGAATTACTATTTCAATGATTATTATGAAATTAATTTGTTCAAAACTCCCCTATTCATTTTTATATTGTTTGTTTGATATAGTTGCCATTGATGGTTGACTGGTATGACACTCCGTTAGGGGTTTCTAGGTTGTAGTCTCCATAAGGGAGTACTTTGGTAACTCTAAATGGCCCTTTGAAATGTGGGTGAGCTTTCTTGGAGAAGGGTTCATAAGTTCGTTTTGATACAGGAGGACTATGTCTCCTACTGTAAAAAACTGGAGGGTTTTTAGGTGGTTGTCATAGTTTGTCTTCATTCAATGAGCATGATCTTGTACCAGTTTCTCCATGTCAGACTGTTTTAAGCGGCGAGTTGAGGGAATTGATTACTGAGTTGCTTGGCCAATGTCTTGGATGGAACTTAATTCCAAACAGTAGTTCATATGGCATATGCTTGATAATACTATGGATATTGGTTCAGTATGCCCAAAGGATGGCGGGTAAGCGTTCAGGCCATTTATCAGGGTTGTCTCTGATGCTCTGTTTCAGGGCATGCATCAGTAATTGATTCATCCATTCTGTTAGTCCTTTACACTGAGGGTTGTATGCTGTTGTCATGGAGTGACGAGTGCATATCTGGGCTAACATTTCCTCAATTAAGTTATTATTGATGTGTGATCCCAGGTCAACCAGGATAAGGCGAGGTGGTACATAGATAGGTAATATCTCTTTATATAGGAAGTTAGTTGTGGTGGCTGCATTAAATTGGGTAACTGCTTTAGCAACAGGCCAACAGCTAAGGTATTCAGTGGCTAATGAATATACTTTTATCCATCAGTGGCACCTCTTAAAGGTCCCATTAAGTCGAGGCCCCACATCTTTAATAGTTCAGGTGTTGCTTTAGGGTTCAGGGGTTTCTGGGCACCTGGCAACTTATCAAAGACTTGGCAGGAATGGCATGTGAATACATAGTTACTGACTTCAGTGTAGGCATTTTTCCACCAGTATACAGCAAAGAGTCTCAACCAGGTGGATTATACTCCAAAGTGTCCGGCGTCATCATGGCCCTCCTTCATCCATTGCATGCATTAATTTCTTGGAACCACCTGGGCCACTGATACTTTGGTACATACATACAGTTGCTCTTCAAATGTTGAAAATTTGAATAATGTTTCTTAAATAATGGTATATCCTGGATATCACTTGGCACTTCAAAATCTTCTAGGAACTTCCATATATGCAGGAGCTCATTCTCAAGATCAATCTCCCCATATGGAAGATTGATGGTCCTTCTGGGTTATTGTGAATTTGTGACAAACTTCTGCTACTGCGTTAAGCCGTCCAAGGAGGTGCAAAATTTTTGAATCAAACTTCATTATCTCATATCTTAAGGGTACTTGTCATCCATTTGGGATAAGGTTATTTATCAAAAATTTACTGCCAAGTTGTCAGTGAATACAGTTGTCAGAAAATCGCTTTTCCAAACAATGGCTCCACTAGTATGCCAGGCCAACCATGTCAGGGAAACTTGAGCGCAGGAGGTCGCTGGAGGGGAAGAAAAATGCCAAAGGTGATACAACAAGGCCAAGTGACCCAACAAAACGAAGAGACGTCCTAAACGATCAGTATTGTGTTTTCATATAAAACTTTGGACCAAAACGCACACCAAACTGGCCACAATCATCAGGAACAAGAGGTCCTGGGAGCTGGGAAGGGTGGCGTAAATCCAAGTCAAAGTCCAGAGAAATATGAGGAGGTGGAGCCAGCAGAATAGGTGGTGGAGTGGGTGGAGGGCTCACGTACAGCAGGGGGTGCAAACCAGAGTGGAAAACGAACTCCAGCCATTGCAGATCTTTGGAGAAGTATATTTTTATGTTGAAGAAAACAAAAATTTTACAGGAAACTGGACCAAAATTTCTAGACATTGTTAGGGTGATTAGAATATCTGAGAAAAGCAAAGCCTTTCTCATCTTGGCACTTAATTTATAGAGGGTTTCTTCATGAAGATTCCAGTTTTTATTGGAATCTGATATGAGCTACAAATTTATCGTTTTTCAACAAAATCAAAATTTTTCAAATTTGGCCAGATTTGGTAACCTCATATCTTGTGATTTTCTGGGTGTTAAGTTCAATTCCCGCCTGGGCTTTTGCCTCAAATAAGCCGTTTTCCTCAGCCCTGGCTGGTAAAGCCAAAACCCATTTTTGTCAATGACCTTAGATAGGTCATCAGTGACCCTTAGGGGTTCTGGTCTCTGCTCCAAGGGTTTGTTGGACTTGGCTTTAGAAGGGCGGTTAATTACAGGAAATATGTCACTAGCTGTTACAAACCAGTATAGAGACTAGTTGACCCTTGCTGTTTCACCTTCATAGGCATACCAACCCCCTACAAGTCCACGTCCAACCCATCAACACAGCAGGCCAATGACTTTGCCTTTGCCTCAGGGTCCTTGGTGTTCCCCAGTGAGTCCTGCCCCCATCTTGGGTGGCCAATGCACTCCCACGCTGCCACCCTCCTGACTCTTTACCAACCCATCTGGGCATGCCCTGGAGAGTCCATATCCCATCCTGAGTGGCTATGGCACTCCTGTGCTGCACCCCGCAGGTCTGATGGCCATTCAGCACATATTCATTAATGGATTAATTTGTCAGGTTCCTGACAGTTCCTCATAGGGAGGAGGTATGGGAGGTGGCAGCATAGGCAACTCCAGGAGCATCATCCCACGCTTATCTTGGGGATCTCCAGTCATATTTTATCCTAATTTAGCAGACTAACTACTAACAATAAAATTAAGATGGGCAAAAGAGAGATTTTTATTTTAAGGGAAGAACAACTATTTATACTCTAGGCTACCAAGCCTATGAAAACCCCTCAGCCATCCAAGCAAGAACTTTATTAGATTATAAGTCATTCATGGTAGAGATTCACTTCTAATACTCTCTTCTGATTCACCAAATATTAAATTAGTTCAACCTATTTTTAGCATGAGTTGCCAATTGATTAAATATAAACTAATAATATAATTATAGCTTGAGCATCCTCAGCATGAGTCACTAGTTCTCCAAATTAGTCAGCAGAATCAAAGTCAGATGATTGGTAACAAATCCATTGGCTTTCTGCCAGAAATTCTCACAACAACCCATAAATGGCATTCAGCAGCAAATTCAGATTCTGCCAAACCTAAAACGATTAATATTATTATAACATTAAATAATATCAAACTAGGCAATCAGCTGGCAATCAAGTCCGACTAACTGACACCCCTAATTCTGATATTATTGGGAGGAATTCGTCTGGTTAATTTCACAACAATGGTGACCCACCGGTCCAACAGATAGTACCAGAATTTACAAAGAGCAAACACCACGGCCAGAACCTCTTTCTCATATGTTGAGTAGTTGCATTCCACTAGAGAAAATTTTTTGGGGATGAATTTGACAGGCAGTTAATTATTTGCTTATAGCTGTGTAAGCACAGCCCCAATGTCTGAATCACTGGCATCTGTGAACTCCTAAAATTCTTTGTCAAAGTTGGGAAATTTCAGGATGGGAGCTTGAATGAATGCATTTCTCAGGCTGACAAAGCTCTGGTGGGCAGCATCACTGAAGTCCCAAGGGGTTCCCTTATTCTGGAGTCGGTACAATGGAGCAGCTACCTTGCTGAAGTTTAGAATAAAGTCCTGATAGTAGTTGATGGTTCCCATAAAGCTAAGGAGTTCAGCTGCATTATTTGGTATGAGAATGTAGAAATGGCTTTCACCTTTGAGGAGTCAGTGCGTTTTCCTTCTGGTGAGATAATGTGCCCTAGCAGCTTCAACTCTCTAGTGCATAGTATCAGCTTTAACTCATCAATGCCAAAGTTTGCTTCCTTAATCTGATGAAGTACTGCTCCTAGGTTCTGCAGGTGTTGATTGAAATCAGTGGAATAGATGATGATATCATCAAGGTAGACAGTGACACATCAACTTTTCAATCCACGGAATAATTCATACATAACCTTTTGGAAGGTTCTAGGAGCTCCAGTAAGACCAAAGGGCATTCGAATATGTTCAGATTGTCCAATTTTGGTGACAAATGCTGTTTTTGGAATAGACTCTTCCTCCAATGCCAGTTGATAGAATCCAGAGAACAAATTGATATTGATGAAGTACTGTGCCCCTCCTTAGTATTGAAGATGTCTATGATCAATGGCATTGAGTATAAATTTCTCTTCATTACTCAGTTTAGAGAGATGTATACAACGCACAATTGGAGTCTTTCATTCTTTTTGGAGACAACTACAACAGGGAACGCCAACGGTGATCGAGAGGGGCGAATTAGACCACTGGCTAGCCCTTTCTTGATCTCTTCCTCAACAAATTTCTCTCACACTTGTGGAAGGTGGTAGGGTCATCTAGCAATGGGTTTAGCGTCACCAAAATCAATCTGGTGTGAACCTAAGGTTGAGAGTGAAACATTATCACCATCATAACAGAAAATCATCTCAAATTGTTTGAGTAGATGTGATAAATTCTTTTTTTGCTGATCCTCCAAGTGGGTAAGGGCATTAATTTTTTCTAACTCATCACACCATTAGGTAGACAGTTGCGCAGGGGTGTCAGATGGCCTCTCTGGGTTAGAATATGTAACGGTCAGGGGTTCATTCCTTTTTCTGTCTTCATAAACCTTTAATCCGATTCAAAGTTGGCGTGTATTTCAAACTCCTTTAGGTCTGTCAGGAAAGCAACAACTGGAAGTGGTTGTGATCAAAAGCTACTGCATCATTATAGCAGATTTTTCCAGATATCTCCACAGGAAGGTTGAATACTTGACCACAACAAGCTTGTTAAGTTCCACCAGCCATCAGGAAGGCCATTTCGCTCTGAAGTATGTCCTCATATACAATGTCTAGAAGGAACTTATTTGTCAGAATATCTGCTGAAGAACCTGTATCAAGGAGAATGGGCACTGAATATCCGAAGAGGGACCCCATGGTGCAGGGTGCTCCTGTATTGTGAGTAGAAATTTCTGTTTTGGGCCTCCATTTCAAAGCTGGGTTAGACCAATGGCTTGATGAAGGTCTTGCCATAGTGCCGGTCTGGACTTACACAAGTCCCCAAGGGGTACTGAGATAATTGTCTCTTCTAAATTCTATGTAGCTGAGACCCCTTTAGGTCAGTATGACGCTGTGTTAGGAACTGGCACCATAGGTTGTTGTGGTACTCAAATTTTGTGTCAGTTGTTTTCTTCAAACTTGATGGGTTTCTGTAGGGACAACTGCTGTATTACTTGGGTAGTGTTGGGGCTGCAGGTTTTCCATAGCCTGCTTGGCAAATTTTGGCAACTGGATAGAGATATCGTCTTGTTTTTTCTTGACTCATCATATTCTTCCATAGTTACTCCATGTGGTTCATTAAGTTCTATCTTCTCTGGATTCAAAAGGTCATCAATTCTCATTATTTTAGTTGGGTCATATATATTGTGTCTGGCTAATTCTTTTTGTTTCCATTTTTCAGCAGCATATATTTCTGCCAGCAGAAGATGTTAGTTTTCTGTTTTAGGCTTCACTAATAAGTAAACAATCTGTCAGAGGGGTGGCAAGGCTGTCTTGGTGGTGGCCCAACATAGGAGTTCTGGTAAGGCATTGTCCCCATCCCATAGTAGTCATTTGATGGTGGGGTTGTATAGGGATAGGGATACAACGGATAGGGTCCCACTGGCGCTCCCCCATAAGGTGTTGGTGGCGTATTAGGGTTTTGATAGGGTACAGACTGAGAAAAATTTGCCTGCCCAGAAGCTGGAGGTGCATCGTGATTTCTTTGACTAGCTCTGGCAGGACACCTTCCATCTACATGAACCACTTTACACCACCAGCAGGGGTTTCAGCACTGTCTGAAATGATGCCCAGGCTCATTAAAGTTGTGGCAGCAAAGGTTGTTTTGTGGGGGTCATCCTTGTACTAGCAAGGTGAGCTGTTGTACTTGCTTGAGAGGGCATTTATCTTTGTGGTAAACTCAAAAGGGAGAGCTGATATTCTGGAACTTTGTGGTAGCCTCACCCTCAGGTTCTTCTTCCTCTAGATCCAGACTTCTGGTAGTAGGTTTTGTAGGCTGACGGCTGGCTAGGCGAGCATAATTGTAAGTCCTAGGGAACGTCCCCTGGCGTTGATTGGGCCATTTTCCCATTCCCAAGTAAGAAGGTACTAAAGAGGATGGCTGTACCCCTCATTACTCAGGGTGATCTCGCTCATGTAGTAGACAAGCACTGGGTAACAGCTCTTCCTCTTTGGATACCTCCCCCAGTACTCACACTCACCTCAGCAGAACTGTCATGGTGAATTAGTGAAATTTGTGCTGAGATCGCCAGAATGATATTGATCAGAACAAAATCAAGTGGTTATCAGCCCAGTGTTTGGATTCTAAATGGTCAAAAAGGGATGAAGACTGATCTATTGGCCAGAATTACTGATGGTTTTGATTCAGCTAACACTACGATTAAAAAATCACCCCCCTCCCAAAATCATTGGGGATCATCCCCAATGAGCAGGTAACAGCATTGGGCACCATTGATGAGAGTTCAAAGCTCCCTTCTGGAAAATTGGGCATTGAGGCCAGTGCAACACTTTTGACTTAACAAATGGCCCAGCGACAGGGCATGGGTGGGTTGGGCGTCCCTGC
The DNA here is from genome assembly GCA_022478985.1 of Massospora cicadina. Lineage (NCBI taxonomy): Eukaryota > Fungi > Entomophthoromycota > Entomophthoromycetes > Entomophthorales > Entomophthoraceae > Massospora > Massospora cicadina. The sequence continues at coordinate 37,524 of JAKSZP010000434.1, read as the reverse complement.
CCATTCCCAACCAAATGGGCCCGCCCCTACATGGGGTGGCCTTGGGGGATTCCCACTGCTCGTCAGGCCAAATGCCATTGTGCCAACTGTCAGAAATGTAGCTGAGCCTCAGTTTGGACATTTGAGGTTGAACTGACAGTGACTCAGCCTGCCGCTGAATTCTTTGATGTCAGTTCCCAGTGAACTTATCTGCCCCATTCCCAAATAATTCGCCACTAAGTCGAAATTGAGGGTCCTGATCCTGGCTTGTCCCCACACCAATCTACCACTATTTAATCAGTTGCATTGCACTGAGAAAATTGTTGGTTGATTTTCTTCCTTTTCCTTTGCAATAAAATTTTGCCTCAAAAATCAATCAATTTTTAACTTATTTGATTTCCTTCTGGCCGCATCCCCAATGGCTTTTCCCTGGTGGCCTATCAGTCCATACACTGGATGGGCTCTACCAGTACTCATGGTCACAATGGCCCCCACTGTCATAGATTGGATTCAGCGAGCTAGATACTTCTGGCAATTTGACCCTGTCATTATGAACTTTTGTCAACGATATACTGGGATCTTATAGCCTTATACTCACCATCTTCAAGAAAGGATCCGCTTCCTTGTCTCCCCAGTCAAATCAGCTCCATATACTGGTGAACTTATTGAAACTATTTCTGTGGCTCTGCCCCCACAGTAAGACCTCCAGGGTCTGGGGCGGGCTTGATTTGGTTTGTTATCAGGTTGCTATTCACTATTACCCTGTACCAACGATTTATCATTTCCAAATGCCTGGCTCCATACAACGTCATTCAGTTGGCAATGCCTCTGGCATTCTGGCTTGCTTTTTGGGTGCTTACGCATCCTGACTGGCAGGCCAGTCTAAACTTCTTCTGCTGTTTCCATGACATAATCAACCAACCATTGTTTCCAGCCACTTCCGCCCTGCTCTTCGAGGTGGGCGCTGCAGTGGTTACCCTTTACCAAATGAATGTGCAATCAGTAGCCTGCTTTTTGTTGTTTGTTTGGTCACTTACTGATTTTAGGAATAGTATCCGCTCTACCTTGGAGAATCTTATTTCAGACCGCCCAAGCTGCGCGGATTGCTGCTCCTCCCCCTCCCAATAGCCCAGAAGGAAGCTCAAGTGTTTCTTCCTAGAAGATAGCCAATCAAGTTCTTGATGCCCTCGCTGAGGTGCAAATGCATTCAGCAATTGCACTTAATAATGCCTCCACATTATCTCATGCCCAACAAGGGCTCACGTTATTGGACGCTGTGGAAGGGGACGCCCACCGCTGGGTTAGAGGCCTTCTGCGCTCTTCCTCACAAGCAGGAGACCCCACTCCATTGATGGCTGTCATGTCAGCTGCTTTGAAACCCCTTGTGTCACGCTCAGACCACCTATTCAGATTGCTCTATGCCATGGCTGAAGCCCCTAGCTTGGCTTCTTTGATTTCTACCTTCTGTGAACTGGCTCCCGCGCTGGACCTCTCTATTGATATGCTTCAGGCAATCTTTAGATCAGGTTTGGACTCAGTTTCTGCTCATCACGAGGTCTGGTCCACCGTCCAAGGAACAGTAGATCAAATATGTGCCACCACAGACTACTATTAATGCCTTCCCCTGCCATGCTTCCCATTATCAGAAGGGAAATTTTATGATAGGATTACCCAACAAAGATGCGGATGAAGTGTCTACCTTCAAACCAGCAGTAGACCCAGTTGCTGATCCTGTCACAACTCCTGTGTCCAAGTTGGCCAACTCTGAGTCACCTATAAATGAATCTGTAAAAGCCCAGATGAAGGAAGTCGGGTCTCCCGCCCTCATACTTCCAATTTTTGCTCCAGCAAAAGCCCCCAACCTTTCCCCAATTTGCCAGTTATTTCTTCAGTCACAACAGAATTGGTCAAATCTTTCAATAAACAAAACTTTGCTTATTTCTTATTGCCTATGAAGATTAGTGTCAGCTCTCACCATGTCTCCTTTGAGGCCCTGGTGGATACCGGAGCTGCAGGGAACTTCATGAGTGTCAAGTTGGCCCAACAATTAGAACTGGAAATGGATGCAGGGTCCCTTGGTGATGGTGGCTTTGTCTGCCTCCCAGACCTCATATGTCATCCATCGGCCAGTACCTTTTTCAATCCACCAGTTTAGCTTCTGTGATCGTTTTTCTGCTATGCCAAACTTGATGTTTCCGGTGATCTTAGGTGTGGGATGGTGGCTCCAACAACATGTCAAGATTCACTTGGAGTCTAATATGTTGTCATTTACCAATGATCAATTGGAGGGTGAATTCCCCCTGATTGACACTCTTAAGAAAACACAAGGCCGCAGTTCTATTACTTCCCATGTCACTCCTGCGGGCATACCAGCCAATTTTCCTGAAAGCTTAATGCACTATCAAAGTATCTTTGACTCAGAAAAGGCAGGATCATCTGCCTCCTCACACTAGGTTTGACTGTGGATTTTGAACGACCATGGAGTTGGTGAATATCAACTGTCCATTGTATCCCCATACAGCAGAGGAAGAGATTGCGCTCAACACTTGGTTGGATGATATGCTGAAAAAAGGGTGGCTGTTCAAGGAGACCTCGCCCATCGCATCCCCCATCATCTTTGCCAAAAAGCAGATGGTTCCCTCCATCCCTGCATGGATTATGGCCACTTAAACAAAGTAACAGTTTCTGATCCCTACCCCTTGCCTCTGGAGCAGATGATCAGCCAGGCAATTGCTAAATCCCGTGTGTTCTCTAAGCTGGATCTGGTGAATTCTTTTAACCAAATTTGGATAATGAAAGGGCAAGAATGGTTAACAGCGATCTGGACAAAGCGCGGCATTTTCCAATTCCGCATAATGCCCTTTGGGCGAAGAATGCTCCCGCTACATTTCAACATATGATCGACAATGTACTGGGTGACCTCCAGTTTACCTGCGCAGTTGCATACATCAATGACATTCTGGTTCACTCCTTAACTCCCAAACAACATGCTACTGACTTGGAAGCAGTTGTGGCCGCCTTGCATAAGGCAGGCTTGTTCATCAAGCCTTCCAAGTGCGAGTTCTATAAGGAGGAGGTTACTTTCCTTGGGAACCTTGTCCTTAAAGATGGTTATGCAATCCCTCCCAATAAGTTGGATGCTATCTGGGAATGGCCAACCCCAACTACCCAGAAACAACTACAGAGTTTCTTGGGGACCATCATTTTCTAAAAAAAATATTCTGCAGCACTTTCCCAGCTGGCTGCCCCACTCCACCCCCTTACAGGGAAAAACGTTCCATTTTGCTGGTCACCCAAATGCCAACAGGCATTCAAATCGATTAAAGAGGTGTTCGTGTCCCCTCCCATTTTGAAACATGCCAATCTCACCAAGCCATATATCATTGCATGTGACACCTCATTGGTAGCAGTGGGGGCGGTGTGTTGCTCCAGGAGCACAATGGCTTGGAACACCCAGTCACCTATTTTTCCTGGAAGTTCACCTCTATGGAGCAGTCTTGGGCCATTTATGACAAGGAGTTGGCAGCCGTTGCATGGGCATTAACTCATTGGAGGTATCTGTTACAGGGTGCTCACCATGAGTTAACTGTCCGCATGGATCACCAGGCTCTTTTGTACTTTTGTAAACCCCAAAAATTGGCACATTGGTAAGCCTGAACCTATCAGGACCTGTGCAGTTTTAACTTCAAATACAAATTTGTAAAAGGCGCGCTCAACGTACTTCCTAATTTCCTCAGTTGCAGCCCCGCCCACTGTTCCTTGGACCCAGAGAATTGGATCTTGTTACCATGATTCCTAAAGAAATCTGTCAATTGTCCCCCCTGTCGTTTCATCCGTCGCTCTGGCTCCCAACGCCCCGCTAGTTGCTCAGGTCTTAGCCAGCCTAAATGACCTGCCCCAAAGGTGTGGAGTTGGTCGAGCAGTTGGCTCACCAGAATCATAAACACTCCCTATACTCCTTGGAGGAGGGGCTCATTTATATTTGGTCTCACATCTGGGTTCCCCCTCCTTCTGAACTGAGGTATTCCGCGCACACCATGATCCCCCCATGGTCAGTCATCCTGGCAACAAGAAATGCATTGACTTGATTAAGCGGACTTACAATTGGGCAGGTTTGACAGAAGAAGTTCCAGCCTGTATTACCAAATGCATTACTTGTGCAGGGCTAAGTCAGACCGCTCCAGTAGAAATGGTCTTTTACACCCCTTACAGCAGGCGGAGGGTTCATGGACATTGGTGTCTGTGGACTTTATCGTCAAACTCCCCTGTTCTAACAGGTTCACAGCGGTGATGGTGATGGTGGATTGCTTCACAAAATTTTCCCTCTTTATACCTTGTACTTCCACAATTACATCGGAGGAAACCGCCCATCTTTTTGTACACCATGTGTTCTCAATGTTTGGTCTCCCACAGGAGATCATCAGTGACCATGGTTCACAGTTCACAGCGCGGTTTTGGAGTGAACTCCTATCTATCCTAAAAATATCCCCCTGTCATTCCACTGCATATCATCCCCAGTCTGATGGACAGACCAAGCGAGTTAACCAAGTCCTTGAACAGTACCTGCGTTGCTATGCTGCAGCTGCACAGGACACCTGGGCCAACGATCTTCCCCTCGCTCAATTTGCTTATAATAATGGGACTCACGCGTCCACCGGTTTTCTCCCTATGAAGCAACATTGTTAGTTATAATCCTTCATTTTTGGTCAGACCTTGCTTTTGCAGCCCGAGGTCCAAGCTGCTGCAGACCATGCTGAACATATCAGGTCAACTCAATCCTTAGTGCGGGAACACCTCACCAAAGCCATTGATGACTACAAGCAGTTCACAGATTGCAAGCATCTCCTGGGTCACGATCTAACGGTGGTCTCCTATGTTATGCTTGATACCTGTCATTTAAGAATTTCAAGCCCCTTCCCATAAGTTCGCTAGTAAATGCTCAAGCCCCCATTTGGTGGAGGAGGTCTTGGGTAATGGTGCATTCTGGTTAAATCTCCTTGCCCATTGGAAATAGCACCCCATCTTTCATGTTTCCCAGCTGTCGCCCTTCAAGGGTACGGTCCCCATGGAGCCTGAACTGATCATTGTCAAGAATGGGGAAGAGGCCAAGGTAGAGAATATCCTGGAATCCTGAAAATTCCGATGGTCCGTACAATACATTGTGGCTTGGAAAGGGTATCCAGCTTATGAGAACAGTTGGGTCAAGGCGCGCAATTGCGCAAACTGTAAGAAACTAATCAAAGCATTCCATGAATCCCACCCCAAAGCTCCCTGCCCCCCCAAAAAAAGTCGTGACAGTTTTGGTGATTAACTTACCCAAGGCGCACAAGAATGTGGCTCTTGTGCAGTTTCCCAGGGGTGGTTCTCTTTCCTTTAAAAAAAGAAAGGGTAATGTAAGTTCTGGGAAACATCCCCTGGGCGTTGATCAGGCCATTTTCCCATTCCCAAGTAAGAAGGTACTGAAGAGAATGGCTGTACCCCTCATTACTCAGGGTGATCTCACCTACATGGTAGACAAGCTCTGGATAACAGCTCTTCCACTTTGGATCCCTCCCCCGGTACCCACACTCACCTCAGCAGAACTGTTATGGTGATTTAGTGAAATCTGTGCTGAGATCACCAAAACGAAATTGATCAGAACAAAATCAAGTGGTAATCAGCCCAATTTTTGGATTCCAAATGGTCAAAAAGGGATGAAGACTGATCTATCAGCTGGAACTGCCAACAGTTTTTATTTGGCTAACATCACGATTAAAAAAATTACCCCCTCCCCAAAATTGTTGGGGATCATCCCCGATGAGCAGGTAACAGCATCAGGCACCATCGGTGAGGGTTCAAAGGTCCCTTCTGGAAAATTGGGTGCTGCAACTGATGCAACGCTTTTGACTGAATGAATGGCCCAGCGACTGGGCATGGGTGGGTTGGGCGTCCTGAACCTGTTTCCAACCAAATGGGCCTGCCCCTACGTGGGGTGGCCTTGGGGGATTCCCACTGCTCTTTGGGCCAAACGCCATCATGCCAACCATTGAAAATGTAGATGAGCCTCAGTTTAGATGTTTGAGGTCAAACTGACAATGACTCAGCCTGCTGCCAAATTCTTCGATGTCAGTTCCCAGTGAATTATCCACCCCATTCCCAGATTCACCAGTTAGGTTGAAATTGAGGGTCCCAATCCTGGCTTGTCCCTGCACCAATTGACCACATTTAATCAGTTACATTGCACTGAGAAAATTGTTGGTTGATTTTCTTCCTTTTCCTTTGCAATAAAATTTTGCCTCAAAATCCAATCAATTTTTTTATTTGCTTTCCTTCTAGACACATCCCTGATTGTTTTTCCCTGGTGGCCCATCAGTCTGTACACCGGATGGGTTCTACCAGTACTCCTGGTCATGATGGCCCCCACCATTGTAGATTGGATTCAGCGAGCAGGATACTTCTGGCAATTTGACCCTGTCATTACGAACTTTCGTCAACAATATACTGGGATCTTGTGGCCTTATGTCCGCCATCTTCAAGCAAGGATCCGCCTCCTTGTCTCCCAGTCAAATCAGCCCCATATACTGGTGAACTTATTGAAACTATTTCTGTGGCTCTGCCCCCACAGTAAGACCTCCAGGGTCTGGGAAGGGCTTGATTTGGTTGGTTCTCAGGATCATACTCACTGTTGTCTTACACCAATGATTCATCATCTCCCATTGCCCGGCTCCATACAACGTCATTTGGTTGGCAATGCCTCTGGCATTCTGGCTTGCTTTTTGGGTGCTTACGCATCCTGACTGGCAGGCTGATCTAAACTTCTTCTGCCTTTTCCATGACAATATTGTTGGCAGACTTCAATGGTATAGTCAGCACATGAAGGTTGGGCAACCAGGACAGCAATTAGGTATGGTTCTTCTAAGACATCAATAAACCATTCCAGTAACTGTTGGTCCATATCATCACAGCATCAGTTGCCAGAATAGTGCCGTTGTCCAAGAGGTTATCAAATTAATCTAGGCAATGGTTGACATTATCATAATCCTTTAGACACATGCTGGAACTTCTCTTGTAGTTGTGTGGTGGATACCTAAAACTTGGCATGGGCACACTCCTTCCATTCACCCCAGGTATCAAATGGGAGGTTGACACTATGCCACCACCTTGCCACACCTATTAAGAGGCTGGGCACCTCACGGATTCATTGGCAGTCACACACATCATAAGCATCACCCCAGAAGTTATAGGCTTCTAACCATTCATCTATCAGACCGTTTTCAAATTTCTCTAGGGATTGCCTTGTGTAGAGTCTCAATAACGTCAGTGTTGCAGCCTGGCTCTGAAAGGTATTTACAAGTTCCTGGAAGGATCACCAATTTTCAGGAAACTAGAGGATTCTAATGTATTCCCTGATGGGTGACCGGCAGCATAGCGTAACTCTCAGGGTTTTCAGGGTCATCAATTTGGCAGTCATTGTCAGTTATCATGGGTGTTTATGACTAAAAATGCCCAGGGAAGAATATTTCTTTTTTTAGTACTAGATGGGGGAAGAATATTTCTTAAAACTTAAAGATAAGAAATACAACAGGAAATTAAACTCTGTAATATGATACTTTAGTATGATAAGAACTGAAGGTATTTATACCTGTTTCTAGGGATATTTCAGTGCCTAGAATGTTCTAGGAGAATAAACTGAAACCAAGATAAAAAATGAATAACCATCAAATTGGGAATTACTATAACAATGGATTATTATGGAATTTTTAATCCGTTTAACAATATCATGGCAAAGTATGGGTAACTCTGCTATTCTATATATTAATATATATAAATGAATATTTGTTTCTTTGTCTTGTATGCATTACTATAACATTCATCCAATTATGATGAAACTTTGTTAGTTGTTGTGTGCATGCACACAAAGGTTTATAAATTTTAAAATTACTATTTTCATAGTAAAATAAAAAAGTACTATATGTAACATGTGATTTCATACATGTTTTTAATGGTAATCAATATAATGCTATGGCTGAGCAGTTAGATATTTGGTTGATTCAATATTTTAAATAGTTCTGTTAAGTGGTGTCAGACATTTGCCCTCCCTGATATAAGATTAGAATGTTGTGAGTCAAAATCAGCTGAGAAGTGGAAATATTGGACATTTTCAAGTCTGCAATACTAAAGATACCAATTTTAATAACAATTTCTTCAGCCAAAATACCTTGACTGATTCTCAGTGGAACCCTGTGAATCAGGGCAACACTTTTACAAATACTAATTGGGCAAATAGCACTAAGTCAGGAAATCAGATTCCTTCAACCTCGCAGCCTATTCTGTGGCACCCATCAAAGGGATTGCCCCCTGTCAGGACTTTGGGGGAGGAGCTCTAACCCAATCCCTACTAACAGGGCCCTGAAGCCCCCAGCGAGTTAAGAGGTCATCAAGGCTTAAAGAAAAGCTAAAAATGGAAAAGGAGTTGGAAGAAAAGGTTTTTTTAAAAGAATCCTCAAGGTATTTATATGACCTTGAGGGATCAGGAAGGAAAGGAATTGAAAGTTTTGCACTGATTGCTGACAACAATCAAGAAAACAAACAAATAATATTACAAGGGGAATGGGTGCATCCTCAGCATAAGTCACCAGTGTGCCTGAAAAGGATAATTTATTGGGTGCAAGTGCCAAAAGGGATTTTGCTGTGACCCAATTGAGTGGTCAGCATCCTCAGCATTAGTCACCGGTGCCAAATTAAATAAAGGATAATTTAATCATTGGGGTCAGTCCCCAATACTTCAGATGGGGCTTACCCCAAGTTAATGGGTAGCCCAATCCAGCATCCACCCATAGGCAGGTCGAGACCCCTAGTTGGGGCTTCCCCCAATTAGTGGAGAATTCTGACAGAGCCCCTCCAAGCCTAGACTAGGGGTCAGAGCTGAGGCGGGGGCACCAGAACTGTCATCAGGGAGGAATGGACCAAGGCAGCTGGCGCGGACATGACAGAGGGATCTGGCAAGCATTATTGGGGAGTGGCCCTAGCATCAGCATAAGAGCTGACATTGGCACTGGGGCCAGCATTGGGATCAGCACCTGGCATTGGCACTGAGGCTGGCATCAGCGCAGGGGCCAGCATCAGGAGGAGGTCCCAGCATTGGGGTTGGCACCTGGCATCAGCACATGGGCCAGCATTGGCGTGGGAGCTGGCATCAGGAGGAGTTCCCAGCATTGGGGTTGGCACCCGGCATCAGCACAGGGGCCAGCATTGGCATGGGAGCTGGCATCAGGAGGAGGTCCCAGCATTGGGGTTGGCACCCAAAATGGGCATGGGAGCTGGCATTGGGAGGAGGTCCCAGAATTGGTGCTGGGACTGGCATCAGCACTGAGGACAGCATTAGGGATGACACCCGGGTAACCTGGCTTGCCCTCTTAGGTCAGAGGCCAGGGACCGCCCTCCTCCTTCTGCCTTTAGCTCTCACTGAGAGCTTGAGTGCCCCTGTAGTGAGCACCATTGTTGGGACTTTGGGGGAGGAGCTCCAACCCAATCCCTATTAACAATGCCCCAAAGCCCCCAGCGAGTTAAGAGGCCATCAAGGCCCAAAGAAAAGCTAAAAACAGAAAAGGAATTGGAAAAAATGGTAATATATTAAAAGAATCATTGAGGTACTTATATGATCTTGAGGGATTGGAAAGGAAAGGAATTGGAAAGTTTTGGCATTATTTACTGACAACGATCAAGAAAACAAACAAATAATATTACAAGGGGAATGGGCGCACCAGCAACTTATTCCAAGGATGCACCCAAAAAGGATAATTGATTGGGTGTGAGCATCAAAAGGGATTTTGCCATGACCCAATTGAGTGGTTGGCATCCTCAGCATTAGTTGCCGGTGCCAAATTAAATAAAAGATAATTTAATTATCAGGGTCAGTCCCCAATACTTCAGATGGGGCTTACCCCAAGTTAATGGGGAGCCCAATCCAGCATCCACCCATAGGTAGGTTGAGACCCCTAGTCAGGGCTTTCCCCAATTAGGGGAGAATCCTGACACCCCCAGCCACATCTAGCCCTTTCAAGCACCAACGTGGGGACCACCCCCTTTTATAGGTTGGCAGGGGTCCAACAAGGTGCAATATTTTTAGAAAAAAGGGGACTGGCTAGTATATATTAAGTCATTACCCCACAGGTATATCTTGCCCCAAAATAATCCCCCATTTATTGTTCAGCCTAAAGGAAATGAGTTTTTAGAGCTTTGATAGGCTAGAATCAAATATTACTAAATTTAGAAATTTCCAAGCCATATGGATGTCAAGTCTCAATGTTTTAATTACCTTTATCAATTTATTAAGTAGATACTCTCTTTTACCCCCGTGCAGCACCTAAATGACCCTTTTAAAATTAACCGATCTTAGTATTTGTTTATTTTTGTTATTTACATATAAGTGGTGAGTAGAGCCCATCACTCCTATTGTTGGATTCATGGTAAAAGAAGCACTAGTGAGCCTTTTCCCAAACCAAAAATCCAACAACTGGTTAGTGGTCATTTGGCTCTTTAGAAGTTAATCTAAATCAGAACTTTGAATCAAAAATACAATTGAATTTTATTACCTCCACTAGCATACTTGGTTCCGCTTTTCTTAACTAATATTTTTTATAAAGGTTGGTCATTTGAATCCTGGTGCAATCACTTTTATTTAATCACTTTTTATTATTTAATTTAAATCTATTTAGCTGTTTATTCAAGGTAAGCTGACCAGGGGACAGAATTACCAAGTAGAAAATGATAAAAAATAAAATGGGCTGGAAGGCTTAAATAAGAAAAATGATACCAAAATCCAACCTTAATCAACTAACCATGTTATCATTACAAACCATTATATGACCATGGTGGAGGGGGAAGGGGGTCAGGGAGCTCCTCAGCTTCAAAATTTAGCAATGCGTGGGCTCAGGTGGAAAATAATCTATACCATAAAACCTAAGTAAATCAGTTCAAATTGTCTGGTAATAAATCTGAGCAATGCTGGGTAACTCCGCTAGTTTAGTATATATATTAAAATGGACCAGAAGTGATGAATTTCATTTGTGAGCCTAGTTCATTGCTGGATAAACTTATTTATAGCATTGAGGTGATAGCTTTGATCAACTTTTGAGAGGATATATAACTTATAGCTGGGGGATATGTTCAAAATCCAGGCAAGTATAAGATCATAGTATGATGAGCTTAATCATTATAGATGCCTATCATTTTTATATAAACTGACTAGTAAAATCAACTTAATTTTGATAAAATGAATTATTATAGATGGTGATCAGTATATTTAGCATATATTGACTAATAAAATCAACTGTGTTTAATAAAATGAATTATTGTAGATAGCAATTAGTAAATTTAGCAAAGAGTGATTGGTAAAAAAACTAAATTTAATAAAATAAGTTATTAGTATATCTGCTTACAAGATACTATATGTAATATATACAATAATTTTTATTTTTAAAAAGTAATTGAGGTGAGTCAACCTTGGGATAAATATACCACACTGAGATGTTTATATAGCCAGTACAGGTTTAAAACATGTGTTGAACAAAACCTGCACTAGAATGGAAGCAGGAATTACCCTGCCAGACTACCCACCTTCAACAATTTTAATTTTTATATAGAAATAGTGAGTTTTCAAAAAATTATATAGTAATAGTGAGTTTAAAAAAATGAGAAAAAAGAAGTAACTTTGGTAAAGTACTATTTTTTAGAAAAAGAAGAACTGCTTTCAATTTTTTAGAGAAAAAGCCACCTTCAAAAAAGAACACTAAAAATATAAAAAAATGAGAAGTTTATGAATCTACTTAATAAAAAATTTTCACTGATGTACCTATTGACTGACTGACAGACATCTGAAACCTTCGAGTCTGATAGGGTCAATCTATTAGGGTGAGTGGGTGAGAATTGGTGAACCTTATCGAATCTGAAATTATCGAGCCTGATGGGGTCAATCTATTTGGGCGAGTGGGTGAAAATTGACAAATATTGTTGAATAATTCACCAAAATGCCCACCTGAAACTAATCAAGTCTTATAGATTCAATCTATTTGGTTTAGTGGGTGAGAATTGGCAAATAGGATCAAATCTGAAACTATCGAGTATGATAGGTTCAATCTATTTGGGTGAGTTGGTGAGAATTGGCGAATACTATCTGATAATCTACCAAATTGCTCACCTGAAACTCAACAAAAATCAGTATTAGAGTTTAAGTAGATTAAGTAGTTAGGATAATCAACTCACCAGCCACGAGAGCAACAGTGGAGCTGTTAGTCTGAGTGGCTCGAGAGTAGTGCTGGCACAGCCTATAGGCTACAATGTGAGCTTATCATTTGATAAACTTTAAATACTGTAGCGAAGCACGGGTATCTGGATGTTAGGTTTATATATTTTAAAAACCTGCCTAATTTGATTCACTTAATTAATAAAATACTTTGGGCAAGTTAAGTAGAAGTTGATTTAGTAATTTGGAAGATATGTCACATACTCATTTATTCAAGGCAAGGGGACCAGGGGACCCTTCTTGCCGACACAAAAATAAAAAGCAGGATAAAAAAGGAGCAAAATATGCTAAAAAACCCGATTTAGCCTCTAATGTCACATACTCAATGATTTTAAGTATAAAGATATGTTTCGGGTAGCAGGTTGGTGTTATTTGATTGATTCGATAGCTTTTTTTTGTTGGCCGAGTGGTTGATGGCTTTTGTTCGAATCGATAGACACAGTTTAGTTTTGAGGGGTGATTAGTTATTGGCTGTTTTGATAATTTCAGTTAGGTTTACCAAAGTGGTTGGTGGTTTTTGGTTGATTCGATTGAGCAATTAGATTTGCTGAGTGGTTTTGTTTCTAATATAAAATCTAAATTAATAGATTGAAAATCTTTAATTTTATAGACACCGTAGCGAAGCACGGGTAAACGGCTAGTTACATATAAAACTTTATTTTATTTAAAAAATTAAAAATCCGGCTTCGTGATGCGCACGGACCCCCTCCCGTCCATCTATATCCAAATTTTCAAAGCTATACATGCTCTAGTTTTGGCTGGGCATCGCGCACACACTTGTTTTTATTATAGATAATATACAAGTCAGATAACTTTCGATTGAGGGATTAAATTATTCGAGTAGGATAAAATCACTGAAAATAAAGCGAAAAGCAAGCACCCATTAAAAAGGTTAATGGTATGGTTTATTGACAGATTAACTGGGATTGATACGAGGCTACCGCTGAAGTTTGGCTCTGAAGACATCCTTCACCTTGATCAGCTTGCCAAACGACCTCTTCTTGTGTCCTCTGTCAGGGACGGAAAGCGAATTTAAATTTTCAGAACTAGTGCTTAGTTGTAAGCCATATTCCTCTGGGCCGTCATCATCGTAATCATCGATAACGTAGAGGGAGTCGGCGTCGCTTTGAGAATGCTTGGTGGCGTTTATGATCTCATTTAGCAGTTTTTCGGCTCTCTCCTTGTTATTTAAACCTGGAGATTTCTGCTGCTGAAGACATTCATTCAGCTTGTCGACACTGGGGATGAAGCCGAGGTCGAGAGAGGGCGGGAGTACGCCGCAAGATAGCTGCTTGTTGGTATCGCGGATATTGATAAAATACATGTTTGATTTGATATTGGGTTGACCATTATATCCACTTCATGGTGCAAAGGCCAATCTAATAAATTTAGATTACACTGCCTAATTCAATCAATTAGTGGCTAATATCCTAGGATGAGCATCTCTTTATTGTCCAAGTCTCATGCCTTGAAGTTTGCACGGGCTCCTTGGCTGGCTTGAACTACTATTGGGTCCTCTCAATCGTTCCTAATTGGCTATAAAATTATCCTATCACTTTTAAGGAAGATTAGGAAATTCAAACGATCAATATAAGCTGATTGTACATTAATCATGCCTTTTAGCTAACGCATCAACCCTTAAATCACATCTGTATAAATTCATTCTAGGATTTGAAATCATCGCACATTCCTCAGTTCAATCATCAAGTTTTCTTAAAGGCATTCTAATTATTAAACATTTGAACCAGTATAAGCTATCAACCCAAATTAGAAATTGGCTTCAAACTGACAAAGGTTATTTTTGGTTGCATTATCAACGGAACCGATAACAGTTATTCGTGATTACCATCTAATGGCTTGCCCATCAATTAATTATGATAACTTATGTAATCAAAACTCTCTGATAATGTAAAATTCACTATAATTAACTATACTTGCTTACAAGCTTTACTCTATTAAATAAGGACTCCAGAATAAAGAGTCTTTGGTTCATTTTGTTCACTATCTCTATATATTATTTCTCAAAGATGTTTTTTTGTCGGTGTGAAATATCTCCCTTAATACTGTATCAAAATTAATGTTTGATACGCCATTTTGAAGATTATTTTTCCTCTAATAATGAAAAATAAGTAAATTATTATTTTCATAGTAAAATAAAAAGTTTTATATGTAGCAAGTGAAACCCCTATATGTTTTCGATGGCATTCAGTATATTGTTACTGCTGAGCAGTTTGATATTCGGTTGATTCGATACCTAAAAGGTTTTGGCAAGCGGTTGGTGGTTTTGAGTTGATTAATAAGCTTAACGGTTTTAATAAAGCAGTTAGTGATTGGTTGATATGATAAGTTAATTGGTTTTGGTAAATAGTTGGTGGTTTTGGCTGTTTCGATAAGTTTAGGTTTGTTTTACGAATACGAAGCAGTTGGTGATTGGTTGATTTGGTATATTTAATGGTTTTTAACCGACTTTGAAAAAGAAGGTTATCAATTCGACCTGTATGTATGTTTTTTTCTTTTTTCTGTTTGTTCGCGCATAACTGAAAATACTGGACCGATTTGGATGATCATCTCCAAAAATAGAGGATGCTCCAACTTAGGTCCCATTTTACTTTGTAAGTATTGGTCAAGTATCTGCCCATTAATTTAGTAAATAAAAAATGGGCTCGGAAGCGATGGATACTTCTTTATATATTATTTCTCAAAGGTGTTTTTTTATTGGTATGAAATATCTCTCTCTTATTACTGTATCAAAATTAATGTTTGATACACCATTTTGAAGATTATTTTTACCTCTAATGACAAAAAATAAGTAAACATCTTAAAATTAATGTTTTCATTAAAAAATTATATTTTAAAACTTATATTTTAAAAATTCCATTTAAAAATTACATGTATAAAGTGTCATGGGGGTGCCGAAGTCACTGAATAGAATAAACGTATAAATAACGTACAAACAACGTATAAATGTATAAACAATGTGTCAATCAAATTAAAACAAGTAAGTAATACAACATTTGCAAAAGCAGTGGAGCACTATTCTAACCTCAATAATATTGAGGTAGCAAGCGTTTGTTGTCATAATTTCTGAAAAAAGTAAATTTTCTTATAAAAATAGTAAGTTTTTTGTCAAAAAATTAGTAAATATACAAATAACGTGAAAAATATTTTCATTTGAATTAGAAAAAAAATTTATTTTGAAATATACATCACACTATTTGTATATTTACTAATTATATATTAATATTTTTTCACAACTTCAAAATTGGTTTTTTTATTTAAAATTATATTTTATTTTTGTTATGTTAATACCAGTTTGCATCATTCGTTATTTGCAATAATCTATTTTATTGATTAAGTACTATCCATATGATAGTCGTATAAGGAATCCTATTACCAGAAGTGATGCGAAGTATTCGCATGGGTCACCTAGTTCCTCTGAATTTCTGGCTCTATTAATTGTGGTCAAAATTGCTACTAATAAACCTCTCGGTCGCCGAAATCGAGCTTTAACATTCAGGAATCGTACGCTTCTCGCAAATTGCGCAATTAAGAAATTGGCTGATCAGTGACATCACCCATCGCTTTAAACATCTCTAGCTTATTAAATCATTAAAAATGATAATAAAATACTACTTTAAATTAAATTTGAAGGTTGTCTGGAGGAAGCGAATTCCGTTGTATTCCGCGGCGGGGCGACGACGTGGCAGCGTAGTTTCTGGGTTCTCTGTTCATCAGGCTGGCAGTCGTCGTCTGTCATCCTGGGTATTTTATTAGGTTAAATGTCCAGAGAAAACATTTTTTAGTACTAGATGGTCCCAACCCGAGGGGGATTCATCGATGTTCCAGAGAAAACATTTTTATTATATAAAATAAAGTAAAACAAGCTTATAACAAACCAAACAATTTAAAAAACGTTTTATATTTTTCAGTGGATTATTATGTTGTCATCGGAGATATATAAGTGTGCCAAATTTCAAAGCTCTAGCTAGTCTGGAAGATAGTTAAAAATCAATTGCAAGATCCCACTACAGACAGATAAACAGATACCACAGCGAGTAGAGAAAAACCATTTTGATATAAAGTTTTTGGAACTCTATAATATATCACTTTATTAGGAAACTAATGAGGGGTTTTATACCCATTTCTAGATGTTTTACAGAGCCTAGTATATTCTAGAATTATCAGCAGAACTCAGGATAATAATGAATAATTTGTAAATGTTTAAATTGAAGATTCATCAACTGTTAGCTAATTGCTAGCCTGTTCTATATTCCCCCTATTTATTTTTATAGTGTATAGTTTATGGTGGTTGCTACTGATGTTAAATTGATTTGTCACTCCATTGTGGGTTTCTAGGTTGTAGTTCCCATAAGGGAGTACTTTAGTACCCTAAATAGCCCTTTGATTTGAGAGTAAGTCTTCTTGGATTAGGAGTTTATGAGTTTATTCTAGTATAGGAGGAGAAGATCACCCACTGTACAAACATGGAGGGCTTTAAGATGATTGTCATAGTTATCTTCATTTAGTTGGTATAATTCTATACTAGTTTCTCAGCATAAGATTATCCAAGTTGATGGTGTAAGACTTGGGTAGCGGCCCCTAAAGCCTAATAATAAGTATCCCTGTTTTATACTAAGAAGAGAAAAAAGCCTGTGGATGTCCCTACTGTCACCATGGGAGATTTAGCCCATATATTATATGAGAGGTGGGTATGTCATATCCCTTGACAATCAGGTCATTTTCTCCTATTATAACCACACATGATCTGGTGCATTAAATACAGGGGGTGTGTGGGGAAGTGGTGGCAGCCAGGGCTGCTTCCAGCAGAGGGCTGGCAGTGCTTCTCCACCTCAAAAAGTTATCTTCAGTAGTTTAAGTTGCACCAATATAATTTACTTTGAAATTTTCCAAAAAAAAATAACTTGAATAGATTAGGTTCAGGTGAGGAATTTCCAATTGCTGTGCCCCTTAATTGCCATTAATCGCAATCCTGTCCATGATAGGTATGGGCACAACAAACCCTTTCTGACTCAATAGAACCAGCCATATGTAACCTGGCCATGGGTATATCCAGTCACCCAATGAACAAAGAGACGTTGATCATCAAGAAAAATTGCATTGGGAGGAAAAAGTTGGCGGCAAAATTCAAGTGTGAGTTGGCTGTCCAGTTCAGGATCATTCCAGCATCATATGATTTTTAGGATAATAATCCAATGAAATTGAATTGTAGAATTATTCCTGATAGTGAATGCAATTGTTCAGTTCCACACTATATTTTGCAAGCTTAAAAAGGCAGCAGAATCTAACAGGCTCTACTGTCACTCCATTTCCCCCTTTTTACCCTTTAAAAAGCTCCAATAAATATGATCCCTAAAAAGAATCAAAAATACTTGAAAAATATTAGCAGTCCATTAGACATTTTGTAACCATTATTGCAGATTTTGGTAATCTCTGGCAGGTCCTTGCAACTGCCTTCCTACTATTTCATCCACCAATATGTATAGCTTTACTGAAGGTATTATGACTGGTGTTCTAATTGGTCACTTACCCTGAGTTCCAGGTCAGTTTATTATTATCAGTACGCTTAATGATATAATTGTCATGAAAATGGCAGAAGAAGTTTAAACTGGCATGCCAGTTGAGATGCTTGAGCACTCAAAAAGCAAGCCAGAATGCCAGAGACATTGTCATGCATATGACGTTGTATGGAGCTGTGAATTGAGAAATGACAAATTTGTTGGTGTAGGACAACTGTGAATAACAACCCAAAAATGAACCAAATGGATACAAAATCAGACACTGGGGGTCTTGCTGCAGGGAGTTGTACCACTGGGATAGTTTCTACAGGGTTACTGATGGGTGGGTTCAATATGACTGAGGAGACAAGGGGGCGGATCCTTGCTTGGAAATGGTGAATGTAAGGCCATAAGATCCCATTATATTGATAGCATATAGTCAAAATAAAGGGGTTGAATTGTCAGAAGTATCTGGCCCACTGAATCCAGTTGACAATAGTGGGAGCCATAGTAATCATCAATACTGGTAAAGCCCATCTGGTATAGGGATCAACAGGCCACCAGAGTAATGCCATCGGGAATTTGGCCAGAAGGTTATCAATAAAGTAGAAAATTGATAGTTTTTAGTGGCAGAATTTTATTTGAAGGAAAGTAAAAAATCTAACCAAAAATTTTCTCAGTGTGATTCAACTGATTAAATAGTGGTCAATTGATGCAGGAACAAGCCAGGATTAGGTCCCTCAAGTTTGACCTAGCCAGTGAAATTTTTGGGGAAGGGGACTGATATACTCAATGGAAATGACATCAAAGGATTTGGTGGCAGGCCAAGTTGCTATCAGTTTGACCTCAAACGCCTGAAATGAGGCTTGACTGCATTTCTGGAAGTTGGCGTTATGGCATGTGGCCTAACAAGCAACAGTAATTCCCCAGGGCCACCCCACATAGGGGCAGACCCAATTGGTTGAAATGGGTTTAGGATGCCCAACCCACCCATGCCTGGTCGCTGGGCCATTTGTTTGGTCACTAGAATAGCATCAGCTGCAACTCCTGATTTGCCAGATGAGGGCTTCAAACTATCATCAATGGGTTCCAATGATGCTACCTGCTCATCAGGGATCATACCTGACAATTTTGAGAGGGGGTTAGCCTTGATGACTGTACTGCTGGCCAAATTAAAACCATTGGCAATTCTGGCCAATAATTCAATTATTATCCCTTTATGACTATGCAGATTCCAATTATAAGGCTTGATTTCTATAAGTCCCGGGGAACATCCTCTGGGTGTTGATCGGGCCATTTTCCCATTCCTGAGCAAGAAGGCACCAAAGAGGATGGCTGTACCCCTCATTACTCAGGGAGATCTCGCTCATGTGGTAGACGAGCGTTGGGTAACAGCTCTTCCACTTCAGATCCCACCCCAGTACCCACACTCACCTCAGCAGAACTACTATGAGGAATCAGTGAAATCTGTGCCAAAATCGCTGAAATGAAATCAATCTGAACTAATTCAAGTGGCAATCAGCCCAATGTTTGGCTTTCAAATGGTCGAAAAGGTATGAAGACTGATCTATCAGCTGGAATGCCTGACGGTTTTGATTCAGTTAACATGACAATCAAAAAAATTACCCCCTTCCCAAAATTGTCAGAGATCATTCCCAACAGGCAGGTAACAGCATCGGACACCATCGATAAGGTTTGAAGCTCCCCACTGGCAAATCAGGTGTTACGCCCAATGCAACACCACTGACTGAACAAACGGCCCAGAGACCAAGCATGGGAGGTTTGGGCGTCCTGAACCCGTTCCCAACCAAATGGGCCCGCCCCTATGTGGGGTGGCCTTGGGGGATTCCTGCTGCTCATCAGGCTAAACGCCATCATGCCAACTGTCAGAGAAGTAGTCAAGCTTAGTTTGGACATTTGAGGTTGAACCAACAGTGACTCAGCCTGCCACCAAATTCTTTGATGTCAGTTCTCAGTTAAATTATCTGTTCCCCATTTCCAAACAATTTGACAGTTAGGTCAAACTTGCGGGACCTGATCCTGGCTTGTTTATCCTCTAAATTGACTACTATTTAATCAGTCGCATTGCACTGAGAAAATTGTTGGTCAATTTTCTTTCCTAAATTTTTAAATTATTACCTTTCCTAAAAATCCAGTTTTTTTTGTTGAAAAATAAACCACTTTTTCTGCTGACCATCACACTCCCCTTGGGGTTAATGGCCATACTTATCTGGTATTCCCTTATGTGCCTGTATGAGATTCTGGATCAACGGCAGTTATTGGGGAAATTCATTCCCAGTTCCATATCCGTCATACCAGCAGCAGTGACTTTGGCATTCTAGTCTGCCATCCGGGCGCTTTGGCACCTAGGCTGGCAGGCTGGTCTAATTCTTACTTGATGTTCACCTGACATAATCGACCAACCATTAATTTTAACCATTTCCACCTTCCTCAAAGATATTGGCGCAGCAATGGTCCCTCCTTTTCAACTAAACCAGATTGTGAAAAAGATTTTCTCTATCCACAATAGTCCAGTTCCACTCAAACTTCAAACCCATACCCCATAGTTGCCGCGGTTATTCTGCCCATATCAGTAGGATCTGACATCTCGACTTGCAACAAGTTTACCCCCCACAAAAGCCTAGTGGTTTCCCCTGACCCCACTACCATCTCTTCGGTACCACTGGATTTATCCACAACTACCAATAAAGAGAACTCCACTTATTTCTTAGTACCCATGAAGATTAGTGTTGGGTCCCATCATGTCTCCTTTGAGGCCCTGGTGGACATTGGAGCCGCGGGAAATTTTATGAGTGTAGAACTGGCCCAGCAATTGGAACTTACCCTGGATGCAGGTCCTTTGGTGATGGTTGCATTGTCAGCCTCCCAAACATCAC
Source organism: Massospora cicadina (assembly GCA_022478985.1). Lineage (NCBI taxonomy): Eukaryota > Fungi > Entomophthoromycota > Entomophthoromycetes > Entomophthorales > Entomophthoraceae > Massospora > Massospora cicadina. The sequence goes on along the minus strand of JAKSZP010000434.1, from coordinate 16,849 downwards.
ACCTGGTACACTGACTAGTCACATTTTCAATACACCAGTTCAGCTTCTGCGACTGCTTTTCTGCTATGCCAAACTTGGTATTTCCAGTGATCTTAGGAGTGGGATGGTGGCGCCGGCAACATGTCAAGATCCACCTGGAGTCTAACATGCTGTCATTCATTAATGATCAACTGGAGGGTAAATTCCCCCTAATTGACACTCTTAAGAAAGCACAAGATCGCAGTTCTATCGCATCCCTCGTCTTCCCTACAGGCATACCATCCAATTTTAGAAAGTTCAATGCGCTATCAAAGCATTTTTGATTTTGAAAAGGCGGATCATTTGCCTCCCCACATTAGATTTGACTGTGGTTTTTGTACGACGGTGGAGTTGGTGAATATCAACTGCCCGTAGTATCCCCACACAGCAGAGGAGGAGGCTGCGCTCAACACCTGGTTGGACAATATTTTGAAAAAAGGGTGGTTGTTCAAGGAGACCTCACCAGTCACGTCTCCCATTGTCTTTGCTAAAAAAGCTTATGGTTTCCTCTGCCCCTGTGTGGACTATGGACACTTAAATAAAATCGCAGTTTCCAATCCCTACCCCCTGCCTTTAGAACAGACAATAAGTCAAGAAATCGCCAAATCTCAGGTGTTTTCCAAGCTGGATCTCGTTAATGAATTCAACTAGATTTGGGTAATGAAAGGGCAAGAATGGTTAACAGCAATCCAGACGAAGTGGGGCATTTTCCAATTTGCGTAATGCCCTTTGTGCTGAAGAATGCTCCCGTTACATTTCAATGCATGATTAACAATGTACTGGGTGACCTCCGTTTTACCTGCGCAGTTGCATATATTAACGACATTCTAGTTCACTCCTTGAATCCTGAACAACATGATACTGACTTGGAAGCAGTTGTGGCCGCCTTGCTTAAGGCAGGCTTGTTTGTCAAGCCTTCCAAGTGTGAGTTCTATAAGGAGGAGGTTACCTTCCTCAGAAACCTCGTCCTTAAAGATGGTTACGCAATCCCTCCCAATAAGTTGGATGCTATTTAGAAATGGCCAACCCCAACTACCCAGAAACAACTACAGAGTTTCTTGGGAACCATCATTTTCTAAAAAAGTTCTCCCCAGCAATTTTCCAGCTTGCTGCCCCGCTCCACTCTCTTACAGGGAAAAATTTACCGTTTTGCTGAATGGACAAATGCCAACATGCGCTTGAATTTATTAAAGAGATGTTTGTTTCCCCTCCATTTTGAAACATGCCAATCCTAACAAGCTGTATATCATTGCATGTGACGCCTCATCGGTAGCCATAGGGGTGGTGTTGCTCCAGGAGCACGATGGCTTGGAACACCTGGTCATCTATTATTCCTGAAAGTTCATCTCTATGGGGCAGTCCTGGGCCATTTATGACAAGGAGTTGGCAGCCGTTGCATGGGCATTAACTCATTGGAGGTATCTGTTACAGGGTGCTCAACATGAGTTAATGGTCCGCACAGACCACCAGGCTCTCTTGTACTTTTGTAAACCCCAAAAATTGGTGCATCAGCAAGCCTAAAGCTTTTGGAATTTTTGAAGTTTTAATTTAAAATAAAGTTTGTAAAAGGTGCGCTCAATGTACTTCCTGATTTTATCAGCTGCAGCCCCACCCACTGTTCCGCGGATCTGGAGGAAGTGGATCTTTTTACCATGATTCATGCCACCCAAATCCTGTCAATTGTCCCCCCTGTCATTTCTTCCGTTGCTCTGGCCCCCAACGCTCCATTAGTTGCTCAGGTCTTAGCCAGTCAAATGGCCTGTCCTGAGGGGTGGAGCTGGTCAAGCATTATCTCACCAGAAGTATAAACACTCCCTATACTCATTAAAGGAGGGTCTTATTTATTTTTGGCCACGCTTTTAGGTTCCCTCCTCCTTCCAAACTGAGGTATTCTGCGCACATCATGATCCCCCCACAGTCAGTCATCCTGGTACTAAGAAATGCATCAATTTGATCAAACAGACCTACAATTGGGCGGGTTTGACAAAAGAAGTTATAGCCTGGATCGCTGACTGCATTACATGTGCTCAGGCTAAGTCAGACTGCTCTTATAGAAATGGTATTTTACACCCCTTACAGCAGGCGGAGGGTCCATGGACATTGGTGTCCGTGGACTTTATTGTTGAACTCCCCTGCTCTAACAGGTTCACAGCAGTGATGGTGGTGGTGGATCATTTCACAAAATTTCCCTCTTTATTCCTTGAAATTCTGCGATTAAATCAGAGGAGACTGTCTGCCTTTTTCTGCATCACATGTTCTTGATGTTTGGTCTCCCACAGGAGATTATTAGTGACCGTGGTTCACAGTTCATGGCGCGGTTTTGGAGTGAACTCCTATCTATCCTAAAAATATCCCCCTGCCATTCCACAGCGTACCATCCCCAGTCTGAAGGACAGACTGAGCGAGTCAACCAAGTCCTCAAACAAAACCTGCATTGCTATGCTGTGGCCGCACAGGACACTTGGGCCAACAACCTTCCCCTTGCTAAATTCATTTATAACAATGGAACGCACATGTATACAGGATTTTCGCCCTATGAAGCGATGTTGGGTTACAATCCTTTGTTTTTGGTCAGACCTTGCTTGCGGCCTGAGGTCCAAGCTGCCGCGGATCATGCTGAACATATTAGGTCAACTCAATCCTTGGTGAAGGAACACCTCACCAAAGCTATTAATGACTACAAGCAGTTCACAGATTGTAAGTGGCTCCTGGGTCACGATATAACAGTGGGCTCCTATGTTATGCTTGATACCTGCTATTTACATATTCAAGCATCTTCCCATAAATTTGCAAGTAAGCGTTCTGGCCCCCATTTGGTGGAAGAAGTCTTGGGTAATGGTGCGTTCCGGTTGAAGCTTCCAGCTCACTGGAAACAGCATCCCATCTTCCACATTTCCCAGCTGTCACCTTTCAAGGGTACAGTTCCTGCAGAACCTGAACCAATCATCATCGAGGATGTGGAAGAGGCTGAGGTGGAGATTATCCTGGCATCCTGCAAGTCACGCCAGTCCATTCAATATCTTGTGGCTTGGAAAGGTTAACAGCTTATGGGAACAGTTGGTTCAAGGCGCGCTATTGTGCAAACTGTATGGAACTGATTGAAGAATTTCACGAATCCCACCCCAATGCTCCCCGCACTCCCCAAAAAACTGTGATGGTAATGGCGATCAATTTACCCAAGGCGCACAATAATGTGGCTCTTGTGCAGTTTCCCGGTGGAGGGGCTCTTCCCTTGGAAAAAGGAAAGGGTAATGTAAGTTTTGTGGAACGTCCTCTGGGTGTTGATTGGGCCATTTTCCCATTCCTGAGCAAGAAGGCACCAAAGAGAATGGCAGTACCCCTCGTTACTCAGGGTGATCTCGCTCACATGCTAGACAAGCGCTTGGTAACAGCTCTTCCGCTTTGGATCCTGCCCCCAGTACCCACACTCATCTTGGCAGAACTGATATGGTGAATCAGTGAAATATGCGCCAAAATTGCTGAAATAAAATCAATTAACTAATTTGAGTGGCAATCAGCCCAATGTTCAGATTCCAAATGGTCAAAAAGGCATGAAGACTGATCTATCAGCAGGAATGCCTGACGGTTTTGATTCAGTTAACATGACAATCAAAAAATTACCCCCCTCCCAAAATTGTCAGGGATCATTCCCAACAGGCAGGTAACAGCATCGGACACCATCAATGAGGGTTTGAAGCTCCCCATTGGCAAATTGGGTGTTGCGCCTGATGCAATGCCACTGACTGAATGAACAGCCCTGCGACTGAGCATGGGCGGGTTGGGCGTCCCAAACCCGTTCCCAACCAAATGGGCCCACCCCTATGTGAGGTGGCCTTGGGGGATTCCTGCTGCTCATCAGGCTAAATGCCGTTGCACCAACCATCGGAAAGTAGTCAAGCCTCAGTTCATATGTTTGAGGTCAAACCAACAGTGACTTGGCCTGCCACCAAATTCTTCAATGTTGGGTCCCAGTTAAATTATCTGTTCCACATTCTCAAACAATTCTCTGGTTAGGTTGAACTTGTGGGATTCAATCCCAGCTTGTTTCCCCCTCTAAATCAACTACTATTTAATCAGTCACATTGCACTGAGAAAATTGTTGGTTGATTCTTCTTTTCTAAATTCTTCCATTTAAAACCTTTCCTAAAAATCCAGTTTTTTATGTTGAAAAATAAACCACTTTTTCTGCTGACCATCACAGACCCTTGGGGTTATTGACCGTACTTGTCTGGTATTCCCATATGTGCCTGTATGAGATTCTGGCTCACCGGCAGTTTTGTAAAATCCTTCCCAGTTCCATATCCGTTGTACCAGCAGCAGTGCCTTTAGCATTCTGGTCTGCCATCTGGGCGCTTTGGCACCTAGGCTGGCAGGCTGATATAATTCTTACTTGCTGTTCGCCTGACAATTTCCATCAGTTTCAGACAAATTGACTTTGATTCGGTGATCTTGCTGCAGATTTCCCTGATATGGTGGACAAGTTTGGTCAAGGTGAGTGTGGGCACTGGGGGAGGAATCAAAGAGGAGAGCTATTACCCAGCGTTCGTTTACCATAAGGGCAAGGTCACCTTGGGCAACAAGGGGTACAATTACCTTCTTTGGACCCTTTCTACCCGGAAATAGGAAGATTGCTTAATCCACGCACAGGGGATGTTCCCCAGGACTTGCATTACCCTTTCCTTTTCCAAAGGAAGGGCGCCACCGCTGGGAAACTGTACAAGGGCCACATCGTTGTGCGCTTTGGGCAATTTGATTGCCATTACTGCCATGACTTTTTGGGGGACTGTGGAGCATCGGGGTGGGACTCATGGAACGCCTTGACCAGTTCCATGCAATTAGCGCAATTGTGAGCCTTACCCCAACTGTTTTCATAGGCCAGATAACCTTTCCAGGCCACGATTGTAAGGAGGTTGTCTATAACTCTCCTGTTCCCAGTGTGGCAGTGCACGGTGCATAAGGCCAACGCCAAGGACCTAGCCATCAATGGTAAAGTAATCAGAGCACAGCAGAGGGTGCTGGAGCAATAACTACCTAGGCTTAGAAGTGCAAGTTTCCCAAAAAACCCACCAAAAGCGACGCGGTGCACATAGAGAAAGGGGCTAAGTGGCCCAGGCTGGAGGGATCCTGGGAGAACAAACGGTGCACTAAGGGATAGCTTCAAGGTATTTGCTATGGTGAGGTTAATGGAGCGCAAGACCTCCTCAAAGAGGTTTGCGCACAGGAGCGTTCAGAATGTCATAGATTTAAAATAAACTTTTAATGGGAAAAGGTTTATCTGGGAAGTCAATCAACAAGGAATGTTGGTCAGGGAAAACATATTTTAGCTTGAATGGGGGAATAGGGGTTATGCTACAGTGGGCCCAAGCACTGAATCACCAATAGGGCAACACTGCCATCCAAGTTGGTTGAATAGGCCAAAAGTGACTTCACTCAAGCGATTGATTAAAGTTGGATTTGACCCAAGCGCGTTATTTCAAAAATGGAACAGGTTTCAAAACCCCGCTCCTTGACAAACTAAATAGAACTTTCCTCATTTATTCAGTATATTGTTCATTTTAATGCCTGGCTCGATGTAGGGGCTGAGCAATTTGGCACCCCACCTGATCCCAACCTGGGCATATTTTGCCCAAACCCAGCTCTGGTCCAGGGTGTGCCTCAGGTCAGGAAGGGCCTGAAGATTCACCCTCTTGGCCTCCTGGCGCCTAACCTTATATTTGGGGTTGGTCCTCACTATTATGTCATGTGAACATGACATTACCCTCTCCTCCTGATGGGGCTCAACCCCCCTCCAGGGGCTTGCGCCAGGGAAAAGTTCTTGTGGGCAGGGGCCAACTTCATGGCGGCAATGGTTGGTTTAGGTTGGGATCAAGCAGTCTGGGGGAAATGCTAGTGGAAGGCGTCAATCAGATCTTGGGCATGCACACAGTTGTGCGCTGGAACCCAACTGTTCTCTGCAGCGTCAAAGCCCTTCAGGATACCAGGTATTTGAGTCTTCTTTTAACGTGGCGGGAGGCAACTATTTCTTCCATCCCCACTCTGGCGCCCCATCCACAAGATAGGCCTCAGGAGTCTCTGGTGGGGGGCCCTTGAACAACGTCAGTCTGCTCTCACGATACACAGAGAAGATCCAGAATGAGGGGGAGATCTAGCTGGTATGAGGCATGGCCCACCTTTCTAACAACGCAGTAGGGACCAATCCTCTTTGATCCCAGCTTCTTACATGGCTTCTTGATTGGGATGTTACGAGCATCAAGCATCACAAGATCCCCTTACTTGTATGCAGGAAACACTTGGCGCTTCCCATCAGCATTCTCCTTATATATCTGCATAGCCGCCTCAAAGCTTGTGGAAACCCCCTGTTGAACCTTCTTGATTGTCTTGGCAAAGTCCACCACCGCCTCAACCTTTGACCCACAGCTGGGCTCCATGTTAAAGGCGGGGCTAAAGCCATGGCTGGCGAAAAACGGAGAACAGCAGATCGAAGAGTGCAAGGTATTGTTGTAGCTAAATTGGGCCATGGGGAGGTGAGAAGCCCAATATGAATGATCTGCGGCGTTGTAACACCGCAGGAACTGTTTCAAGCATTGGTTCACTCATTCAGTCTGCCCGTCTGATTGGGGATGATAGGCAGTTGAACGGCAAGGGCAAATCTGAAGAGTCTTACACAATTCTTACCAAAAGATGGAGGTGAATTGGGGCCCCCAGTCACTGATAATCTCTTGGGGAACCTCATGGAGTGCAAACACATGGGTGACGAAAAGCCTAGCCATCTCCGCTGCGGTTATCATGTTTCTTCAAGGAATGAAGTAGGCGAACTTTGTAAAACGGTCCACCACCACCATGATGGCATCATAACCATCAGAGACAGGTAGCTCCACAATGAAATCAACTGAGAGGAAGTTCAGGGCCCATCATCCTTTTAGACTGGTACCAACAACCCCGCTAAAGGTTAACAATTGGGTTTCATCTGGTTTCATACCAGGCACTCCTTACAATACCGCCCCACCTGAGCAGGCAAGCCCTTCCAATTGTAGGTGCGGCGTATCAAATCCAAGGTCTTTGATTTCCCCAGATGACCAATGGTGATTCCATCATGATGGTCCAAGATAATTTCCAGGCGCAGTGGTCCAGCTGGTACCTAGAGGCGTCCCTGGAACCACACCATCTCATCCTTTACATGACAGCCCCTGGATAAATCTCTTGATTTGAAGCACTCTTTGCAAGTACCATGGTATATTGCCCAACAGCAGCTGAGAGAGGACGACCTTTCTAAAAATATCATATTCCTCCACGTTATCAAGAGGTGCAAGCGCTGGCCCGTTAGCCAGGGGAGAGTAATGTAGCAACATAATTTTACTTGAAGTAATCATAACCTGGGTGTTGTGAACTTTTACCTCTTTGAGGTCAAGGGCTAAAGTAGGGTCGCGGCTCAAAGCATCCGCCAAACTATTATCCTTGCCCTTGGTGAACTCATACGTGAATGCAAATTGGGCAAGGGTCTCATGCCAATGGGTCTGCCATGGGGTTAGGACATGAGGAGCGCGGTAGTACAGCAAGGTACGGTGGTCTGTATGTACATGGAATGGTTGGATAGATCAATGCAAGTGGTGACGCCAATATGTCAGAGCCTCCACCACTGCTAGTAACTCCTTGTCATAAACGGTGTAAATCAACTCAGGCAGATACATTTTTTGGAAAAATATCATACTGGATGCTCTATCCCATCTTCTCCTACTTGTAACAAGGCGGCTGCTATGGCGAAGATGGAGGCATCAGTAGACACAATGAACTCCTTTGAAGGGTTGACATGGTGAAGAACAGTCGTGGACAACAGGGTGCACTTCACAGCTTGGAAAGCATCCTCCAAAATGGGGACCACTGAAGCACCTTGGCACCACTAGCTTTGTATAGGGGAGCCGCCACCTCAGATAGATTGGGAGTGAACTTCTTAAGGAACGTACATATCCCCAAAAAGCTCCTCAATTCCTTGACCGAGGTGGGGGCAGGTCACTCACAAATCGCCTTCTCCTTGTCTGGAGTTATCATGTGTCCCTGGTCAAACACGATGTTGCCCAGAAACATGACCTGGGACTTGAAGAACTCGCACTTTGAAAGCTTAAACGTAAGGCTGATTGCCTTTAACTGCTCCACCACTTGCCAAAAGTGGACTGCATGGGACTCCTGATCAGGGGAAAACACCAGGATATTATCCATGTAGGCAACCGCGCATATCCCTAACAAATACCCCAAAGCTGCATCAATGCGGCGTTGAAAGATAGCAGGGGCATTCTTAAGCCCAAAGGGCATGACCCAAAACTGGAATATTCCTTTTCTGGTGCAGAAGGCGGTTAGCCACTCCTGACCCTTCTTTATCCAGATCTGATTAAACGCGTTGAGGCAATCCAGCTTGGAGAAGACCTTCGCCTTCTCCACATAGCGCGCAATCTGTGAATCCAAAGGGATGGGATAGAGGTCTGGTACAGTGACATTGTTAAGGTTCCCATAGTCCACACAAGGTGTAAAGTACCATCTGACTTCTCCACAAAGAGAAGGGGGAGCACACAGGGGAGGTACGCTGGAAAAGCGCACCTTTGACCAACTGTTCCTTTACCCACACATCCAACGCCTCTTCCTCCCGGATAGTCAATGGGTAAATGGGGGAAGATATATGCACCAGATCCACCGTGAGCTTGAAGTCACAATTGAACTCAGAGTGCTCAGGGAGTGCGTTGGCGGATGCTGCATCAAAAGAGGATTCCAAACCCTCCAAACAGGAAGGTAAGGAAAATACCAAGGAGGCGGAGGTTTTCAGCAAAGGAGCAAGATAAAGAGTGGGAACATTGGGCTAATGAGGTAATGGGCCCTAGGCGTTATCCTCCAACAAGGGAACAATCAACTGGAGACCATTTAACAAAGACAAGGATAGAGTGTTCTCTTTCAAATTAATCCTGACGTCAAGCTTTCTCCACCACTTAACCCCAAAATAATAGGGAAACAAGAGGTGCTTGATAGCTTAAAAATGGTCGGACAGAAGATAAGCACCCACCTGGTAGTCCACCAATCCTATGACGTTCAGAATAGGGATTAATTGAGAAGCCCCACCTCTAACCATACCACCTGGTGAGTAACTCAATTCAAGGTAGTCAGCAAGGTCTTGTAAATAAAATTATTTGAGGCACTGGTATCCACTAAAATAGTTGTGCTGAACTTCTAAAAAGAGGATGTAAGGGTAGCAGACAAAAGGAAGTATCCAGAGTGAGATTTATTCAAAGCAGAAAATGCCCCCACCTCACCTAAAAATTCTTCTGGCTTGAGCAAACCATAAGGGTAGGTTTTGGAATCATAAAAGGGGGAGGATAGTTGGCCACTCTTGATACTGAGGTTACATACCCCTCCATGCCTTCTGCAGGTGCATAAACATTTTCATATTGGAAACGCAGCTTTTTTCAACTTCCTGAGTGCTGCGAATCATGGAAGAGGTCAAACGGGGATTTTATGGTGTGATTCCAAACACAGGAATAGGGTCCAAATCTGATCCATGAGAGGGCCAAAATGGTTCAGAGGTATATATCAGGTTTTCATATAAAAATGAAATTTTAAATGTGAATGACCCTATTTCTTTACCCTCAATGGAATGCCCAATGTTATCCAAGGCCAACACCCCCAGGCCCATCTGCAACCATTCTGCTGGCATCACTTGAACACGCTGTCAAAGGAAAACTTGTTTATTGGAATGAAAATCAATTTTTTTGGCAGAAAGTTGGGGAATCATGACTATTGGACCTTAAAGCATCCAAATCCACCAGGCACGAACATGAAGGGTAGATACTTTTTCAGTTGGAGGCAACCATAATAACGGCAAGTTGCTCCAACCTTTGGGGAAAAAGAGAAAACAGTGGTGCAGCTAATGAAAGCTGGAGCCACAGCCGATGGCTGTCAGGGAAACTGGAGCGCAGGAGGTCGCTGGAGGGAGAGACATAGGCCAAAGGTGTGCCAATAAGGTCAAGTGACCCAACAAAATGAAGAGACGTCCTAAACGTTCATTATGGTGTTTCCAAATAAATCTGTGGAGCAAAATGTACATCAAACTGGACACAACCATCAGGGACATGAGGCCCTGGGAGGCGGGAAGGGTGGTGAAAAATCTAGGGCAAAAGGCAGCAAAGTATAAAGAGGCGGAGCCAGCAGAGTAGGTGGCGGAGTAGGCAGAGGACTCAGGTACAACAGTAGGGGCAAACCAGAGAGGAAAACGGACTACAGCCATTGCAGAACTTTGCAGAGTTGTATTTTTTCAAAAAAAAACCAAAATACAGGAAATGTGCCCAAAATCCTAAACTTTATTAGAATGATCTGTGTATATGAGAAAAGCAAAGCCTTTCTCATCTTGGGACTAAATTTATAAGGGTTGCTTCATGAAGATTTCAGTGGTTATTGGGATCTAATATGAGCTACAAATTCGTCGTTTTTCAACAAATCAAAATTTTTGAATTCAGCCAGATTTAAAAACCTCATATCTTATGATCTTTTGGGTCTTGAGTTCGATTCCCGCCTTGGCTTTTGCCTCAATTAAGCCGTTTTCCTCAGATCTGGCTGGCAAAGCCAAAACCCATTTTTTGTCAATGACCTTGGATAGGTCATTGGTGACCCTTAGGGGTTCTGGTCTCTGCTCCAAGGGCTTGTTGGACTTGGCTTTAGAAGGGCGATTAATTACAGGAAATATTTCACTATCTGTGACAACGTCCACTAGTTCCACTTTGGAAAAGTTCCACATGGAAAAAGTTCATGCACATAAGAAAAAAATGTTGGTCGACTAATGTAAGGAGAGTGTCTATAACTCTCCTCTTCCCAGCGTGGCAGTGCATGGTGCACAAGGCCAACGCCAGGGAACTAGCTTAATGCTAAGGTAATTAGAGCCCAGCAGAGGGTGCTGGAGCAATAACTACCTAGGCATAGAAGTGCGAGTTTCCCAATAAAAAACCCACCAGAAGTGACGCGGTGCACATAGAGAAAGGGGCCAAGTGGCTCAGGTTGGAGGGAACCTGGGAGAACAAACGGTGCATGAAGGGATAGCTGCAGGTATTTGCTATGGCGAGGTTAATGGAGCGTGAGACCTCCTCAAAGAGGTTTTCGCACAGGAGCTTTCAGAATATCATAGATTTAAAATAAACTTTTAATGGGAAAAGGTATATCCAGGGAAGTCGACCAACAAGGAATGTTGGTTAGGGAAAGCATATTTAAGCTCAAATGGGGGAATAGGGGTTATGCCACAGTGGGCCCAAGCACTGACTCACCAATAGGGCAACACTGCCATCCAAGTTGGTTGAATAGGCCAAAAGTGACTTCACTCAAGTGATTGATTGAAGTTGGATTTGACCCAAGCGCGTTATTTCAAAAATGGAAGGGGTTTTGAAACCCCACTCCCTTGACAAACCAAATTAAACCATCCTCATTTATTTGGTATATCATTCGCTTTAATGACTGGCTCAATGTCAGGGGCTGGGCGTTTGGCACAACACTAGTCCTAACCTGGGCATATTTTGCCTGAACCCAGCGCTGGTCCAGGGTGTACCTCAGGTCAGGAAGGGCCTGCAGCTTCACCCTCTGGGCCTCCTGGTGCCCAGCCTTATCTTTAGGGGTTGGTCCCCACTATTATGTCATGTGAACATGACAACGAGGTACTGAACAGACTGTTGGGTCTTGCAGGATGCTAGGATTTTTCCACTTCAGCTTCCTCCACATTCTCAATTACAATTGGCTCAGGATCTGTGGGAACAGTCCCCTTAAATGGTGACAACTTCAAAACGTGTAAGATGGGGTGCTGTTTCCAATGGGATGTTAGTTTTAATAAGAACGCGCCATTACCAAAGTCTTCCTCCACCAAATGGGGCCCAAACACTTACTTGCGAACTTATGGGAGGGTACCTGCATTCTCAAATGACGCGTGTCAAGAATAACATTGGAGCCCACCATTATGTCATGATCATGGAGTCATTTACAATCTGCAAACCCTTTGTAGTCTTCAATAGCTTTAATGAGATGCTCCTGCACTAAGGACTGAGTAGACCTAATATGTTCAGCATGATCCGCAGCCACTTGGACCTCAGGCTGCAAGCAGGGACTGACCAAGAAGGAGGGATTATATCAAAGCATTGCTTTGTAAGGAGAAAACCCTATGGAAGCGTGAATGACATTGTTTTAGGCAAATTGAGCGAGGGGAAGGTCGTTAGCCTAGGTGTCCTGCATGGCTGCAGCATAGCAACGTAGGTACTGTTCTAGGACTTGGTTAACTCGCTCAGTTCGCCCATGGAACTGGGGATGATACACCATGGAGCGACAGGGAGAAGTTTTAAAATAGATAAAAGTTCACTCCAGAACCGCACTGTGAACTGTAAACCATGGCCAATAATGATTTCCTGCGGGAGACCAAACGTTAAAAACATATGGCTCACAAAGAGACAAGCGGTTTCCTCTGACATAGTCATTGAAGCACAGGGGATAAAAAGGGAAAACTTAGTGAAGCAATCAACCACCGCCACAACTGCCGCTAACCCATTAGAGCAGGGAAGTTCAACAAGAGAATCCACAGACACCAATGTCCATGGAGCCCATTTCTTCCTGAGAGATCTGACTTAGCCTCAGCACAAGTAACACAATTGGTGATCCAGGCTGGAACTTCCTTAGTTAAACTCACCTAATTGTAGGTCCGCTTGATCAAATTAATGCATTTCATATCGCCCAGATGGCTGATCATGGAAGAATCGTGATGTGCAAAAAATACCTCGGCTTTGAAGAGAGAGGGAATCCAAATCCTCAACCTAAAAATAAATGAGGCCCTCCACCAAGGAATACAGGGAGTGTTTTTGACTTTGGAGGGACAACTGCTCGAATAACTCCACACCTTTGGGGCAGGTCATTTGGGCGGCTAAGACCTGTGCAATTAGTGGGGCATTGGGAGCAAGGGCAACTGAAGAGACAATGGGGGGGACAATCAACAAGATTAGGGTGGCAGGATCATGGTAACGAGGTCCACTTCATCTGGGTCCAAGGGACAGTGGGCCAGGTTGTGACTGAGGAAACTGGAAGTACGTTAAGCGCACCTTTTACAAATTTGTATTTGAAATTGAAGCTGCAGAAATCTTGATAGGTGCAAGCTTGCCTATGCGCCAATTTCTGGGGTTTATGGTAGTACAACAGAGCTTGGTGATCTATGCGCACAATTAACTCATGCTAGGCACCCTGCAACAGATACCTCCAATGAGTCAATGCCCATGCAACAGCTGCCAACTCCTTATTGTAGATGGCCCAGGATTTCTCCGTGGAGGTGAATTTTCAGGATGAGTAGGTGACTGGATGTTCCAAGCCATTGTGCTCCTGGAGCAGAACTGCTCCACTGCCACCAAGGAGGCATTGCACGTGACAATATACAGCTTGGTAGGATCCATGTGCTTCAGGATGGGCGGAGATAAAAACACCTCTTTGATTGACTCAAACGCCTGCTGGCACTTGGGTGTCCATTGAAATAGAACGTTCTTACCCGTGAGGGGATGGAGCAGGGCAGCCAACTGGGAAAGGGCCAGGGAAATATTCTTTAGAAAATAATGGTTCCCAAGAAACTCTGTAATTGTTTCTGGGTTGTCAGAGTTGGCCATTCACAGATAGCGTCCAACTTATTGGGGGGGAGAATCGCGTAGCCATCCTTGAGAACTAGGTTCCTATGAAAGGTAACTCCTCCTTATAGAATTTGCATTTGGAAGGCTTGATGAACAAGCCTACCTTGTGCAAAGCCGCCATGACCACTTCCAAGTCTTTGGCATGTTTTTTAGGATTTGGGGAGTGAACCAAGATGTCATCAATATATGTGACCACGCAAGTGAACCAGAGGTTGCCCTGTACACTGTCAATCATTCATCGAAATGTAGTGGGCACATTCTTTAACCCAATGGGCATTACACAGAATTGGAAAATGCCTCGCTTAGTTCAGATCACAGTTAGCCATTCTTGCCCTTCCATCACTTAAATCTGATTAAAGCATTGACGAGATCCAGCTTAGAGAACACATGAGATTTAGTGATTTCTTGGCTGATCGTCTGCTCCAGGGGCAGGGGGTAGGGATCATGAACTGTAACTTTGTTTAAATGTCCACAATCCATGCAGGGATAGAAGGAACCATTGTACTTTTTTGCAAAGATGAAGGGAGACGCGACTGGCAATGTCTCTTTAAACAACCACCCTTTTTAAGAATATCATCTAGCCAAGTGTTAAGAGCAACCTCCTCCTCCGCTGTATGTGGGTACAACAGACAGTGATATTTACCAACTGCAATGTAGTCCTAAATCCCAGGTCAAATTTAGTGTGTGGAGGCAGATAATTTGCCTTTTTAGAATCGAAGATACTTTGATAGCATATTAATTTTTTGGGAAAGTAAGCTGGAAGGCCCACAGGGGAAAAAGAGGGAAGTAATAGAACTGCGCCCTTGAGTTTTCTTAAGGGTGTTGACTAAAGGAAATTCGCCCTCCAGTTGATCATTAAAGAACAGTAGCATGTTTGACTCCAAATGGATTCTAACATGTTGTTGGCGCCACCATCCAACCCCCAGGATTACCGGGAACACCAAGTTTGGCATTGCAGAAAACCGATCACAAAAGCTAAACTGATATACCAAGAAGGTTACTGGTTGATGGACTATATACAATGTCTGGGAAGCTGAGGAAGCCACCATCGCCAAGGGACCTGTGTCCATTTCCAGCTCCTGTTGGGCTAACTTGACACTCATAAAATTACCTGCAGCACCAGTATCTACCAAAGCCTCGAATGAGATGTGGTGAGATCTGATACTGATCTTCATAGGTAATAAGAAATAAGCGAATTTTTGTTTATTGGTGGATTCTGTCATTTCTGTTGCAACTGAAGAAGTGGCAGGTAAATTGGGGGGAAGGTTGGAGGCCTTTTCAGGAGCAAAGTTGGAAATAACAAGAGCTCAGGAACCGGCATCACCCATCTGGGCTTTTACTGATACATTAATAGATGAACCAGGATAACCCAACTATGACGCAGGGGTAGTGACGGGCTCTGAGGTGAGACTAATACAGGTTCAATGATAAAAACTGTATCCGCGTTGTGATGGTCAAGGCGCTGCCTGACTGCACATAGCCCTGACCCCCTCTAAGGTGGGGATTGGGGCTCTTAGTAATTTAGATAATAATAATAATATCGTAGGGTTCAAGGGCAACAACCCTTGTAAATGGCATTCTGACGAATCATATGCTGACAAATCAACTAAACCTCAGAGCAGAGGTGGTAAGGGTCAACATAAATGGTGACTGGGCCAATAAAAGGCTGCCAACCTGAAGTCTGATGAACTTAATAATGACAACGACAATAGCAAAGGACAGCCCATTGAATCAGGGGCTGCCAAGCTGGATTATGCCAAAAGTGGAAGCGTCAAGGACCACAGCATTGGGCATCTCAGCGAATCATGAGCTGACAAGCCAAATTATATCAAAAATGGAAATGTTGATAACCACGGGATTAGGCAGCTCAGCAAATCAGGAGCTGCCAAGCTCAATCCACCGCTAGATGAGAATATTGAGAGCCACGGTGAAGGGCAGCCTAGCGAATCAGGGGCTTCCAAGCTGAATTATACCAAAAATGGAAACATTTGTGATAAGGTCAACATGAGAATGACGAGCTCTGATTCATACCAGACAAGAGAAATTTTATGTGGAAAAGTTTCTGTAACGCCTAGGGTACTCAACAAATGGTCTAAAATGGGCCTAGATGGGAATACCAGAGGCTGAGATTCTTGAAATAGGCCCACGGATAGCCCGCCATCCATGGACTTCACAAAAACAAATTCCCCCATATCCCCCGCTTCCTAATATAAATACAACCAGGCGAAGGTGTTTAGGGAAACTTCATCTTCTCATATATACAATAAAAATCCCAAAAATCAGAAATAAAATTTTAAATTTTAAAATAATTTATTTGGATTTTGGAGGAAAACCCTGGATTTTTAGTGAAAAATGGACCATACCTCAGAGTTTGATAGAGCATTTGCCTCTCTGTATGCTCTCTCTGGTATAAAGACTGTTCTCCTCAGTTTGGGAATCATCCTAACCATATTCCAAGGATACCTCAATCGCTCATCAAGCCAACAAATGAAGGACCTAACCACAGCAGCACTCTCTTGTTTGTGGGCCCTCACCTGGGCCCTCTTGCTCAACTGTTTTATGGCAATGTGGAAGGACCTCATTCGTCACATTAGACAAAGTTCTTTTAATCTCATCTCCATTTTATGAGATGGGATGGGGAAACTATACAAGAAAGCCCAACCCGCTTGGTATGAGCACACAACCACTCTCCTGATGGTTATCTTTTCCATCCTGTTCCTGCTGAGGGAAGCCACTCGCCTCCTCCCATCCCAAGGGAATCTCATTGCTTATGTCTAACACGTTGACACCACGTCCAAGTTTAGACAAACACTGACCCCAGAGGAGTTGAGTGTAATGCACGGAACCTTCTCTCACGTTATATTGTAGGCCCGCCTCACATCAGCCACTGGGGGTATAATGGCCGCATCCCTCCAGATTGCCCAGGTGATAGTGGACCTGTTGAAGAACCTGTCCATTTGGCTCACTGACATCTTGGAAACACAGCTGGCCCTTCCAGCCTCTCTGGAGAACTGCCTCCACTTGGTTGAAAGAGCCACCACCCTAAACGACTCTCAGGACGCCACCTGGTCAGCACTCTTGACCCTCAGCCAAGGGAGAATGGCCGTTAAGGATTACGCTCAGCTGTTCTGGCCCCTAGCTAAAGCCGCAAAAGTGTCTCC